>SBJO01000097.1:0-19005 GCA_015832245.1 Nosema granulosis
ATATGAAAACAAATTTTTCAAACGTAAGAACTTCTTTATTTTTTTCACTCCTCATCCAAAATATCATAATTCTTAGGGGTTAAAAAATTTTATTTTTTTGTGAGAATCGGTTTTATGAGAATTGGACCCTAACCCTTTAAGTGATACGACACCAGTTGACCCTTTCTGACAATCTTTTCTCCTCTTTTTGTGTGAATATAGCACTTCTCTCCTGTTAAGTATTTTACCTTACTCTCTTGACACCCTAAAACTTCTGGATGCTTTTCTATCAGTACTTCTAATGAATCTTCTATCTTAGTTCTCTTATACAAGTTCTCTCCCTGTATACTTTGTAAAAACAGATTGGCGTAAAAATTTAAATCTTTATTTTCCTTCCTAGTTGAGTCTCCACAATTTCCATCCCTTCTTAGACTATAATTTCTCGCTATATGTCCCTCTTTGCCACAAACAAAACACTTTAAGACCTGTATGAATAATTTCCCGTTGTCGGCACTCTTACCCTCGATTTCCTCATCTCATCCCTTACTTCCTCACGAATATTTTCCCTTATGCTCACTAGCATTTACTTTCTTTTTCTCTCTCTTTTCACATCATTCAACTTCATTTATTCCTCCATCTGCACGTACTGTTCTAATCCTTTAACTATCCCCTTCCATTCTTTAATTCCCACTATTTTTTTTCAATAACAAAGTCCTGCAACTCGTGATAAATATGATTTGAAACTTGCCTAGTGGTAACAATGTCTACCTCTTCCATCATCCCAATCCTCGCTTCCACTCTCCTAGCTTCTTGTAATAACTTTTAGCCGCTTGTCTACGGGATTCTCTTGTCTCCCCAACTTTCCTTGTGTTCGCCATGTAAGTCATTTATTAATTAAGGGTTCAGTCCCAAACATAACTTGACTTTTAAAGAATAAGAAGATTTTATAGATTTGTTTAGTGCCCGTGGTCTGTTGATCAAACTTAAAGAGATAAAACTTGAAGGGGTTTGGATATCAATATTAGACGAACATAGAGCCATTCCGAAAAACCTCTTAATTTATTGCTACAGTTTTCTACTTCATACCCATTTTAGCTTGGATTTTTAGCACTCTCTACAATAAAATGCAAAAAGATTTAATATACAATCAATTTATGATGAAATGAGGGGTTGTTTTTCCCACACAAGACTCAATATTGAAAACATAATATATTCACACCAATCGCATTCTATTAATTGTAATAAAGGTAATCATTGAGACGGATATCATTATTTTTTGTATTTATATTGACTGCTAGATTATCCATTTGATCATTTTATAGGTAGGGGCGCCCTAGAAATTGAAAGTTTTTGAGAGCACACCCCCAGAAAAAAATGTGAGAAACACTGATGCAGACTGGTGGTGGTTGTAGAAAGATTTGACTCAGTTCTCTCGAAGGTGCTCAAACGGCAATGTTTGAATATTGAAGAGTATAAACTTTGATTTCCCATAAATGGATTTTCAAAGTAAGCAACGAAGTCAGAAAAAATCTTTTTGTTTTTAAAAACTGATATTGTATTTGTCAATTAATCTTTTATTTGAATCGGACATGCGTACGATGTGACATAAATAGTCTACACGGAAACAATGTCACAGAATGTGATATCAAGCACGAGATCATACTGATGTATGTTTCAGTTGTGGTTCACGATACCCTCTCACCTAAAATTGACCGTGTCAAGTTTGATATGGCTTTTTTTACCCTGAGAAGTCGATTGGTATCAGTTCCTTTTATTATGTAGATATCGAAGAGAACTATATCGGTAATTTTATCCCAGTATCAATTTTTACTCTAGTTTATCCGTTCCTACTTCTCCAAAGTTACGCACCCCATCCCCAATTTTTTTCTCTTCCCAATATCTAGTTTCCTTTTTTCGATATGCTTAGCGTATTTTCTGAAGTGCTCGTCGCTCATCTTTATCAATGCCTCTTTAGGGATGATCGTCAGTTTTGAACTCATTGTTTTATCAATTCAATCTCTAGTAGTCTTATAAACCTAGAGACTAGCAGCCTTTCGCTCTTTTGTACTACAAGTTGACTGCTAGTGCAGCGTTCTTCACGTGTCTCGCCCAGTCTTATTTTCCGAACTCCGTAAGACGTTTAAGTCGGTTCATCAATGACTGATTAACCCGTTCGATCGCTCCCACTGTCTGGTGGTGGTATAAAACAGAGAATGTCCTTTCAATCCCGTATCCCTCCGTCAGTTTCTGTACATGTCTGTTATCGAATTCCAGTCTTTGTCGGTGAGTATTCTTTTTGGTGTCCCGAGCTTCCTTAGGATTGGTTCTTCAATTACTTCGCCCACGGTATTTAAATTTTTATTTCCCAGTATTTTTTCCAACCATTTGCCATAGTGATATACCGCCGTGAGCATGTTTTTAGCCCGCCCAGTGTCAATAAGTGGTCCGATTGGGTCAGCTTCCCATAACTCATTAAGACTTTCCGACATAATTACCCTGTTTTTTCCTAATTGCCTCTCCTTCCTTGAGGCAGATTGTGATTTTTTTACACAATCTGTAATATCTTTGTTGATGCCTTTCCAATAGTATTTTCCTGTTAACATATATTTCATAGCGTTCGCTGATTCATGTCCCCGTTCTATATGGTACTGGCGAAGGAGGATATACCTAGTTATTTCGTCTGATGTTTGGTGGCTGACCACTGTGTTAATGCTATTGACCTTCCTCTCCGGTATTCTACTGAAACCATCTGCAATATCATCTTGACCCTTGATGTACTCCAGTTTAAACGTATATTCCGATATTTTAAGTAACCATCTCATTAGTCTACTCCCCGGTGACTTCGTCTGCCATAGATATGTTAGTGATAATGTAAAAATCTCAAGGTTGAACTCTTTGCCTAACAGATAGTGCCTAAAATTCTCAATTCCTTTACCCATTCCGAGTAGTTACTTATCCGTTACTGAAAGCTGCGATCATTCTTTCCCTTCCTTTTGCGTTTTTCTGTGCAAGTACAGTCTTGATTCCCGTGTCGGGTGCGTTTTTTGTTAAAATAAAGTGTCCGTGCCTATCGTGCTGAGCCTTTTCCGGGTCCTCGCATAATATTTTCTTTGATTTCTTATACGAGAACTGTTGGATTCCATTCATTGTAATTCTCTTTGTGCTGTTCTTTTTCTTGCCTTTTACAATCTTGTAGAGTGGGCCTGTGTGAGTAGATAAATTCTTTATAAATTCTCTGTTATAGTTTATTGTTACTAAGAATGATCTTAGTTCATTTATGGTTGCTGGTTTTGGTTATTTTTTAATAGCCTCCATTTTCGGGTATGTCTTTATCCGCCTATTTATGACCACATGTCCTAAGATAGTTAATTCCTTCTTAAAGAATTGGCATTTCTTTCTGTTAAGTGACAGTCCGGCGGCTCTGATCTAACATAGTACAATTTTTATGTAATCCTTGTGTTCTTCTCCAGTCTTTGAAAAATAAGTATGTCGTACAAGTATGGTATGACGAACCGCCTATTTTCCTTTCAGAACATATTTTTTTACATGGTCCTTTTGAATGTTGCAGCCGCATTACAAAGTTCGAAAAAATTCCTAGTTTTCTCGAAGAGCCCACCTTTCCATGCAAACGCCGTCTTTTTCTTATCTTGTTCGCTCATGACCAGATGGTAATATCCCTAAGTAGCATCTAAATAGCCGAAACATTCTGCCCCGATATATAGTCTAAAATTTCGTCGATACGGATAGTGGGTAAGTGTCCTTCCTAATGATGGTGTTGATTTTCCTATAGTTAACGCATAATCTAAACGTTTCATCCTTCTTATACTCCGGAGATACTCTACTTTACCATATACCTTTGCTTTCCCTTATTATACCCAGTCGCAGCAGTTTTTTCTTTTAGCCTCCATGACTGAATTATATGCGAGGACCATTCTTTAATTACGGGTGTGCATTGGCCTGTGATCTTTGGTGTTGATTGAATGTGTCCCTGTCGTGCATAGATTAATTTCTCCTATTTCTGTCCGGAATAAATCTTTGAATTGCTCTACTATATCCTTCTCTTTCATGCCATGACCGTCTTAATTCAGCGTTAGTTAAGTATTTTAACTTTCATAATGTCAATCAACTGTACCAGTGTTTACTCGTAACGTCCATGCCCAGAAATACATATCCTAGATTCTCCGTAACCAATGGGTGAAATAATACAGGTATGTTCTGTACTAGCGCCTTACAGTTTATGTATTTTCATAGTATCCACAGTGGTTCTACAATTGCAGACCTCACCAATACTGTGTATTTTTTCGAGTGCTGGTCCTTTCGGCATGTGGCAAGTCTTTTGGTCCGATAAGAGATACGTCGGCTCCTGTGTCTAATAAGCATCCTCTGATCTTTCCATTTATTTTACATTTTATGAAACAAGGATTGGCCTTAGTCCAGTTTCCGTTAAGATAAAAAAAAACCTTTAATTAATCCCTTGGGTAATTGGTTTCCATCGTCTTTTTGTTCGATTTACTTCACTGATTCCTTGTGCTTATATCTTTCCCTTTAAATAATCTCCGAAAAAAGTTTACAATTCTGTTGCATGGCTCCCATGTCCATGTAAAGCGCAGTACTCGGCCTGTTGTATGTTCCATGTCCCTTTATAGACTCTTAATGGCTGTTATTTTCTGTATTTGGTCTTTTGTCGCATGTAGTGCGCACTAAACCTTAACAGTATTTGGTCAGGCAATGCTATCCACGCCATTTACCTCCTTTCTGTGCAAATTACTCCCATATTGGGACCACACAAGAGGTTTGATACAAAATTGTCTTGATGTTCGATGATGCCTTTTGTATTATCGTTTATGCGAGCGAGTTTGTGTTTATAAGTTTTCACACATTAAGCAATGATGCATCCCGTATCATTTCTGAGAACTCCTCCCTTGTCGTTAGTTCTGTCCTTGCAAGGATTCTTTAGAGTAATTTGTGTTTTAATAAGCGTCGAACCTCTTTTTTGCAGTTTTACCATTTCCGGCAGTTCGATGTTGTTCAGTTTCCCTGATAAACCCTGTGAAGCCCATGACCAATGTCTTGCCACGTAAAGAGAGTGTTATAGCCGGCCCGTATTGTTTATTCTTCATATACATTTTCAGCCTCTGTTATAAGAAAAATGTCTCTCAACAAGGCATTTACGTCTTCTGTTTCTTCCCTCTTCAAATGTTTTTAACGATTTTACCGTTGTTGCTATGTCAATTAACATTTTGTTTGAATCGGACATGCATATGATGTGACTTGTCTTTAAATAGTTTAAAATGAAACATTGTCACAGAATATGATATGAAGTATGAGATTATACTGATATATGTTTTAGTGTGTGCTACACGATAGTATTAATGATTTTTACGTGCTTCTTATAGTCTCGAAAGGACCATCAGATACACTTGTCAATACTTTAGATATAAATACAAAATAGAAAATTTTTAACACAAAAATGAAGGTCAAGAAATTGAGAAACTATGTTTTGTTTAATTTAAGATAAAAAGGTAGAAAAACGTTATTAATGTAGTTTTAGACGTTCTTTCAAAGATGACAGTGTTATTTATACCGATTTGGAAAAAGTTATAATGATTTAGAAACATCATATAAGTCTCATCAGACTGTAAACAGTTGAAAGATCCTATTTTACATTTTCACGGTAATAAAATATAAGGAACTTATCTGGGCGTAAAATCCAAGCCTCTACCAGAGGAATAGTAAGAACAAAGATTCATCGCTTAGTGAGAAAATTTCTTTAAATGCCGGTCCCATGGTTGACATGTTCCGTGGTGTGTAATAATGTTTACACAATTCCCCTAGTGTGACTTGTGCACATGATTTATATTTTTTTATGATTCAAAAAGCCTCATAAAAAATTTACACAGTAAAATTAAAAGTAAACAACCCTTTAGTATGAACGATTTTATTAATAAAGAGAAGAAAACGGGTTTGACGATCGGCGAGAAGAGTAAACTTGCCGAGATTTTCAGAAACGAAAAAGATAAGAATCAAAGAACACTTGCTGCAAAATCCAGCATCTCTCTGGGTTTAGTAAATAAATTATTAAACACTAAAAATATTGTTTAAATTTCAGAAAAAAAAACATAAGAAACACGCCTGACAACTTTTAGAGGGACTAAGGATCTTGAACCAATTCTATACAAATGGATAGTAGAATCAAGGAATTTGAATATCACTATGTCTTGTCTTACATGTAAATTAAAATTTGGCTGGTAATTCATTTTATTTTTTGGTATCCCTTCTATTTATTTTTTCTTTTTATATTTTTATTTTTAATTTAATTTGGTTTAAATTAAATTTGTGAGATGTCAATTTTTTCTTTTATCTGTATCTTATTTAAAAATGCAGGGAATTTCTAAACCCGTGTCATTTGTTAGTTTCTTGCTGCCTTGATCTTTCTAGAGGTGTCCGAGATTCCCAGAGACTTATGCTATATTTAATTAACGGTAATTATAAAGAAAATTTTTGCACATATATTAATTTTTAAATTAATAAAAGAAAAGTAGGAAATAAATGAATTTGGAGGGGGAATGGTTTTCATTCCACGACACACTATAAACACGGATTCTATTACATCCAAGCCAATTGAAATAGCAACAAACTGAAAATTTGTGGTTTTAAATCCTCGGATGGTTGGCTTTATGGGATTCTCAAACGAAACAGTTTGAAATCTAAAAGAACAAATGGAGAGGAAGAGCTGATAGATATGAACGTTGTTGAAAACTTTTTAGAAACCTATAAGCAAAAAACGAGTGAGTATGGGCATAAGGATATTTATATTGCGAAGAGTTTGGTCTTATGTATAAGCAGTCTTTTAAACGCACATATGCACTTTCAGAAAAGACAAAACTAACGACAAATTCGCAAAAGATCGTGCGACTATCCTTTTAGCTGTTAGCAAGACAGGTGGAAAGCTTAAACCACTTGTAATAGGTAAATCAAGAAAACCAAGACGTTTCAAAGCCCTAAACGAAACGAGCCTTCCTATAACTTATTTTTATAATAAAAAAAGTTAGATGGACAGTGCTATATTCACAAAATGGTTAAAAGGTTTGGATGGTCTTGTGTGTAAAAAAACAGAGGGTTTATTGCTATCATATAACGCACCAGTTCTCCAAATATCCTATCTCTAGATAACATTGAATGACGTTTTCTTTCACCAAACACTATTTTTACAAAACAACCCCTAGATCAAGGGATAATTAAGAGGCTTTAAAGATAGCTATAAAAAACACATGCTCTCTGATATAAAAAAAATAAGATAAAAACCGATGGAAAATGTCTTTTTAAAGCAAGCCTAAGGAGATAACAACTCTAAATACCATTATGTGGCCAGCAAGAGCTTGGACATTTATCCCAAAGAAACGGTTATTAATTGCTTTCAAAAGGTTATCTCGAACTGTTTTTGTTGATAAAACAACATAAAACTGTTTAAATAGCGAAGATACAGAAGATATTCCTGCATATAAGATCTTTATACGAAACGAAATAACAATGTTTGACGAGACAATCGAGGAATGTTTTAAAAAAAAATCTGAATTTCCTGATCATGCCGATGAGCCTTCTTTAAACTCCGAATTGGAAAGTGTAGAAGTAGCCTCACATGATGCTTTATAACTGGTTTATGAACTCGAAAGATATTTGTTAAATGTATAAACGGTATTGTTGTTGGGTAAAAACATGTTTAATTAAAATCGGGGTCTTATTTATATTTTTAAATCTGATAAATTAAATCAAAAATCATTTGAGATTTTTGACGTTTAATTTACGAGCTCTGCTCCCAACAGGTATCATCAGCACTTGAAGTAAAAGGATTTATTTTACTCATTTTCGATTGGGGTTGTGCACATAAATGTTTATATAGTTCACTTAATCAATTGTTGTTGGGACTAGAACATAACATCATGATGACGCCATGGGATAAAAGGAGGACTAGGGTGAGGACACCAATGTAGGGCAAGGTTTGATCATCAGTACCATCACATGATCAAGAGGAAATATCATTGGTTCTCATATTTAGCAATAGCTATAAATATGAGAGAAAATAAATAAATATGTTTAGTTCAAATATTCGTGTTCTCAACAGTTTGGCGACAGTAGCAAACAAAAGGCTGTTCAGAAACAGCAGGGAGGATGATCCAGATGGGTTCGTCTCGTATGTGAAAGGATGGGCGGTAGCAGGGGCTCCAAGGGAGGTGGCTAAAGTATTCTACTTTAGAGATCATCTAGCAGGAGAAGCACAGACATGGGTTGAATCAGTACCGTGGGAGGTAGGCTTCGATAGTCTATGTGAATTATTTTTAAAAAGATTCAAGTGGAGAATGAGTAGCATCACACACATCAAGAGACTGGCAAGGGAGATGTACAGGGAAGGCTCATTTTTATCTTATCTAGAATGATGAAAAGTATAGCTCGAAAAGCAGGATTGCCAGATATAGTGCTGATAAGTTTTGTCCTCAATGGGTTGCCTGACGATGTAGGTGGTGCATTACTGATGAACACTCAGGAAGCATTAACGTGGGGATATGTATATAATGCATGTGAGGGACTGGACTGTAGCAATAGGACTTCAGTGAATGGCAAGGAAGGAACACGCGATGAACTAAGGGATCCTCTCAATATGGAGGGGGAGATCAGGGAGGTATCAGGGCAGGAAAGAAGAGACACCTCAGAGGATGAGATCTATAAGATCAAGGAGCAACAGCTAATATGCTATTACTGCAAAAGCCAGGACATTTCAAAAGGGAATGCAGGAAGAGGATGGCTGATAGAAAGGGGTCGTCGAGGCGGGTGGATGTTTATCCGGAGCAAGACTGGATAAGAGAGGAGTTTGATATTGTAAATAAAAGGATTCAAAATTATACAGTTTAAAACACAATTAATAAGAGTAGCAGGGTAATTCCAGAACTAACAGTAGCAGTTGAGATAGATGACAAGAGACCGCGGTTTTTAGTAAACACAGATTCAACAACGAACTTAATCAAGTCTTGTTATGTGAGGGGGGATGTTGAAAAGTGTAAGGTCAGGTTAAGGGCTGAAAATGGGACGGACATAACAGTAATAGGTAAGAAAAAGATAGTTTTCAGGATAGGGGGAAATCATATGAAGATGAGTTTGTGGTGACAGATAGTATTACATCAGAGGGTATATTAGGATACGGGTTTTGCAAGAGGGAGAAGGTAAAGATTGACTTTGGTACAAAACAGGTAATCAAATGGGGCGCGGTACAAGAGAAGTTAAATGAACTGGGAGAGCACAGTATAATCACACAAACGATGCATCCCATAGTCTCACCAATGTACAGGATAGGACCGGAAATGGAGATGGAAGCAGCAAAGATTATACATAAGTATATAAGAGAGGGAATCATAAGGGAGTCGAAGAGCCCATGGAGAAGTCCAATAGTAATGGAGCCAAAGAAGAATGGTGAGTACAGGCTATGTATAGACTACCGAAGACTCAATTCGGTAACGGTTAAGGATGCATACCCAATGCCAAGGGTGGATGAGATTTTAGAGTCTATGGGAGGAGCGGTAATCTTTTCAAAGTTAGACGCACTGTCGGGATATCATCAAATTAAGATGAGGGAGGAGGATATTGAGAAGACGGCTTTTGCGTGCAGGGAAGGACTCTTTGAATTCTTAAGAATGCCGTTTGGTCTGTCAAATGGACTGGCAACGTTTCAGAGAGGTATGAACAGAATCTTGGGAAGATTTTTGTACAAATGTGCGATGGTATACATGGACGATATCATCATTTTCAGCAGGTGTGAGGAAGAACATAGGAGGCACATAGTAGAGGTTCTATCCGAGCTGAAAAAGGCAGGGTTAAAGCTTAACAAGGATAAATGTGAATTCGGGAAAAAGAAAATGGAGGTGTTGGGGCATATAATAAACAAGGATGGAATATCGATCGATCCAGCAAGGGAGCAAGCCATACAGAACATGAGAGTACCTAGGGACAGGAAGGAGATGGAGTCGTTCCTAGGTACAATAAATTACTGTGGTAAATTTGTCCAAGATGTAACAAAGGATACAGCCTACCTATACGGGCTGATGAGAAAGAAGGCAAACTATGACTGGAGTAAAGCAGGGGAAGACGAGAGGCTTATCTCGGCAGTACAGGCATTGAAGGACAGGGTAGGAGATGCCCGCACATTGGCAGTGCCAAGAGGGACCGGGATATTCATCATAACAACAGATGCATCAGACTTAGGCATCGTTGCAATTTTTAGTCAAGAACAGGACGGTGTAGAGAGGATTATCAGCTACTATTCAAAGGCAGAAAGAAATTATTCAACGACGGAGAAGGAGTTGTTGGGGTAATCAAGGCATTACAGCACTTTAGGCCATACTTGTTGTGTAGGAAATTTCTCCTCAGAACGGATCATATGGCCATTAAATGACTCTTTTCAAGCAGGAATATGAAAGGTCGCCTGGCACGGTGGTCATTATCCGTACAGGAATATGACATGGTGATTGAGCATGTTAAGGGACAGGTAACCCCAAGCGACTCGCTAAGTAGGATGTCCCTAAAAACATGCCAGGTGCAGAAAGAACAAGAAGAGGTAGATCTGGAAAAGGCACACTTGGATATGGGACACGCATCGGTAAAAACAATGGAGTATAAATATGGTAAAAATGAAAAATAGGTTTAAGGAAGAAATTGGAACAGATACTAAGGAACTGTGGGATATGCCAGCGAATGGGGTTGGGTTATAGACAGTGTCATGTACTGAAGCTCCCATGACATCATTCATTTTCTAGCAAATTTTTATTTAATTTATTTTTCTACAAAATTTTCTTTGCAAAAATTTTCACACAATTTGTCTTAATTAAAAATAAACTGTAAACTAACGGAGAAAGACTTAGAGCAACCAATAGGAACGGAAAAAGGATGTAGTAAAATAAAAGAACTAATATATACCGTTAGAAACATCTCTAGATATATAATTGCGAGAAATGGAGTTTTTGACGTAAATTATGCACAATCCACGTCACGTAAAAAATATAAATAGAAAATTGCCCCTTGAGAAAAAAAGAAAATAAATGATTAAACAGAATTATTCACAAAAAAAAATAAAATAAAAGAAAATAAATAAATAAATGATTAAACAGAATTATTCACAGAGCTCTTTAAAACACGACAGACAGGGTCACATAATACCGATTAGATCGGAGGGCATCAATGATTTATGGGAATTGGATCTGGTGGGCCTCTTCTCATAAATAGAAGGGGGCAGAGGTATATACTAACTGTCGTGTTTCGAAATAAAAGATTTATTTGAATTGTACTCCATTGGGGTTTTAAGGGCTAGTTTCCTTTTATGTTTTTCGCTGACGTCATTAGATTAAAATCGTAAAAGAACATTCTAGAACATTTCCTGAAATTAAAATTAATTTGCAGTAAATTAAATTAATACATTTTTTTTTCGTTTTAATTTAAGTTAAATTAAAGTGTAGTTGTTTGCAAATTAAAATGTAAATTAAATTAATAGCAATTTAGATTCTGAGTTCTAGAGTATTCCAGAAATACGATAGTCTTCCCCCGTTAAAAGCATGGTCTCAATCGTTTGAAGTTAATTCGGCGGGTTTTATTGCCTTGCTTAACTAATGCGTAGTTCTTCTTCATGTTAACCTTTTCCACTCTGCTAGGGCCTGTCCATCTTGGGTCCATTTTCTCATAAAACGGCTTCTTGACAAAAACGTGGTTCCCTGGTTTGAAAGTGTAGTTAACTCTTTTCTCGTTTATTCGGGCGAAGTCCTTATTTGACTGATTTCTTTTCCTTTTGAGAATTTTGGTTCTGTTGATTTAGACATTGATGAGTGGGTTAAAAGGATTCGTCTTTTTAATCACTTCAAATGGGGAGTGTCCAAGAGTTTGGTGGTATAAAAAAACGTAGTGCTCTTACTATTTTCTTAACAGCGTCCTTTAATGATATATCTCTGTAACATCTTAGTGCATTTCCTATGACCTGGTTTATTCTTTCTACTATACTGTTGCCTGTTGGATTGTAAGCACTTGAGGTTGCATGTTTAATTCCATTCTGGCTTAGGAATGTTTTGAAGTTCTGTGATGTGAACTGTCTTCCTTGGTCTGTTAGGATACTTTTAGGTTTTCCGTAAGTGTTAAACCATTTCGTCTCGAGGATTCGTGCTATTTGTTTGGATGTTGTTTTAGTTAAAATGAAAATTTCCGACCATCTGCTATAAATGTCCGTTACTACCAGTAACATTCTTTTACCCTCTTGATGAGAGTCTTTAAAGTTATGTAGGTCTATTGGGCCAAAGAGATCCATTGAGATTTTACTAAATGGTTCCGTTGCAGAGATCGATCCACAGAGTTTTCCATAATTCGCCTTGTGCGATTTATTTAGTTGACAGGTTTTGCATTGTCCAGTTATTTTTTTTATTTTTCTATAGAGATTTTTAACTACAAATGCCCGTGAGATAGTGTGAGCAAATCGGTTTACCCCTGGATGCGCAAGCTCTGTGTGCATTTTTTTTAAGAATCTTGCTTCATATTTGTCAGGTATAACTATTCTTTTCCTTTCATCGGTGTATATATTGTGGTTATCAATATTTTCTTCGTGAAAATCGGATTTTTGTTGTTCTTGTAGTGTATCTGCTGTCTTAGTGAACTCTTAGATTATTGCTAGATCAATATTGTGCTGTACTTGTTCCTTTTTTGTTGTTGTGAAAAAACATCTTGATAGAGTATCGGGTCCGGTATTGTCCTTTCCTTCGATATGCTCCATTTCCACGTTGTACTCGTCAATTGGAATCTTCCATCGTTGCGCTCGATTCGTTTCGCAGTTTGTTGTATAGAGTAGATTTCTGTGATCTGTTTTTACCATAATTTTTGCGCCTAGTATTATTGGGCGGAAATGTTTCAATGCTTTAACTATTGCTAACAACTCTTTTTCGGTTACTGTGTAGTTCAGTTCTGATTTGTGTAGTTTATAGCTGTAGATTCCAACAATTTTTCCCTTTTGGTAGAGGACCGCACCTGTTCCTACGTCGCTAGCGTCTGTGGCAAGTATGAAACTCTCATTTGTGTCTGGGTGGTGAAGCATCACTTGTTGCTTTATGATTTCTATAACACACTCAATTGTTTTTTGTCGTGGTCCGTCCAGTAGAAAGGTGTTGTATTTGAGAGTTTTGCAGTGATAGTTGCTATTTTAGAGCTTAGATTTGGAATGTGGTCTCTGAACCAGTTTAGTACGCCCAAAAGTTTCATTAGCTGTTTCCTGTTTTTAGGGTTAAGGTCATTCTCGATTTTGAAGATGGTGGAGATGTCTGGTTTTATTCCTTCGCTATTTATTATTTTACCTAAATATTTCACCTCTGTTTTCATAAAAGACGACTTTTCAAAGTTTATTGAAACTCCTTCTCGGTTCAGGGTCGACAAAACAGTTTCAATGTGTTCAACATGTTCTTCTGGGGACTTTGAGAACATCAATATGTCATCGACAAACACTTTGACGAAGTTGAGATTTGACAGTTTTTCGTTCATTATTCTCTGGAACTCGCGTGGTGCATTACTCAATCCAAACGGCATTCTTAGGAATTCATACTGGCCAAAAGGCAGTACAAAGGCGGTCTTTGGGATACTTTCTTTGTCTATTTCTATCTGGTAGTAACCCATGTTCAGGTCTAGCTGTGAGAAAATCGTAGATCCTTTTAGTTCAGTTAGTGAATTTTGAATCGAGGGAAAGGGGTATCCTTGTTTTACCGTTATTTTGTTCAGTCCTCTGTAGTCAATTAGTAATCTTATGTCCCCATTTTTCTTTGGTTTTGGGAATGCAGGGGCTGCGTATGGACTTTGACTTTTTGTATAACCTTTAGGTCAATTAGTTTCCTGATTTCTTCTTTTAGCAATGGTGAATAGGTGAGTGACACGGGGTACGGTTTAAAGCGAACTGGTGTTTGGTTGCTTAAGTGTAAGTGCATTTTGTGTCCTTTAATTAACCCTAGTTTTGGATTCTTTATTTTATATGATGACACTATCGTTTTGACTTTTTCGTGCAACTTGTAGGGTGAATAAATTTTATTAAGTATTGATTCGTCGATGTCAAGTGTTGAGCTTTCACCCTGATTTAGGATAGATGGATACCCTCCTTTGTAGGAGATTATGCATTCATGTTTTTGTAAGAAGGCTTGGACTACTAGTCCTTCGTGTGGCAGATCGTCGATGATGTAGAATTCTTCTTCGGATTCGATGTTCACTTCGTTTTGAACGGAAAGATTGACTGACACTTTTTCGGAAATTTTAGTTCTTGAGCCATTTGCTAAGGTTATGTATGTGTTGTCTAGGATCGTACTCTTTGCATTGGGTATTTTTTTGCTCGTTTCTCTAGATATGAAGTTGAGGTCAGGACCCGTATCAACCACTAATTTAACTGGTACTTTGTTGAGTGATGCAGTGAAGAGTAATTTGAGTGACCTGTCTGTTTCGTTGATTGAGCCTACATTTTTATCCGCTTCTATGGCCAGAACGTCCTGATTTTTATTGTATTTAGACTTCGATGTTTCATTTCTTTTCTTCCAGTTGGTATATGCAACACATTCGTCAGTGTTGTGTTTGTGAGACTTATGAAAGGAACAAAATTTCGAAGGATATGATTGTTTTGAAAAGCGTGGCTCAATTTGAGATTTTTCATGTATATTGTTGTTAATTTTGTAGAAATGTTGGACTTGTTCGAATTTTATCAGTGCTTTCTTGATTTCTGGGAGTGACATGGCCTGTACGTTCATCAGCATTTCTCTTTCCTTATTACTTAGCTGTTTGAGTATGATATCGATGATATCGCGTTCTGGTATTTTATCTCCGTTTGTTTTGTAATTAAGACATAGATCCGCTCTCACTTTTACTCTGTCAAGAAAGTGGAAGTATGATTCAAAGTTTGAAAAGGATCTCCTAGTGCTGGATGTGAGAACATTTCTTAGGGTTTCAAATCTCTCTGGGCTGTAAACAACTCGACATAGTGCGTCTAACTTGGTATCGAAGGTTCGCTTATCTCCTATTCTTTGTTTATATTCGTCTGATATCAATATGCTCAGAACATTCTTTGCACTTTCCTCGCTCCAGCTGTTTGTGCCTGCAAGATGCTTAATTTCTCTACTCCAATCAAGTGGGTCTTGTATATTTTCATCAGTGAACAGGTAGACAGTGATTTGCGGTGGTTCAGCTAAATTAACTCCTTCTATCTTGGTGGTAAATGTGAGGTTTTTGAAAGTTTTTTCTATTTGTTTTGCTTCGATTGGATTTAGAAGGTGTAGTGGTCCAGCTGTTCTTGTTGTGGGAGATGTACGATGAGGTTGTTCTCCTGTGTGAGTGTTTGTTTTCGGAGTGTAGCCCGACGATGAGCTCATCTTGTCGTGTTTCGAAATAAAAGCTTTATTTGAATTGTACTCCATTGGGGTTTTAAGGGCTAGTTTCCTTTTATGTTTTTCGCTGACGTCATTAGATTAAAATCGTAAAAGAACACTCTAGAACATTTCCTGAAATTAAAATTAATTTACAGTAAATTAAATCAATACGTTTTTTCGTTTTAATTTAAGTTAAATTAAAGTGTAGTTGTTTGCAAATTAAAATGTAAATTAAATTAATAGCAATTTAGATTCTGAGTTCTAGAGTATTCCAGAAATACGATACTAACAATGATAGATCACTACTCGAAAAGAGGGGAGGTAAGACCGTTGTATACAAAGGAAGCGGGAGAGGTCCTGGAACAAATCAGGGACATTGTGGACAAGATAGGAACACCGAGAAAGGTGATTACGGACAATGGAAAGGAATTTCTTAATGTAGGAACAAAGAAGCTGGCAAAGGAGAAAGGAATAGACTGGAGGTATGGAGCCCCTATCAATCATCAACGACGGGTTTGGTAGAAAGATTTAACAGAACCTTTATTGAAAAACTGAAAAAGATAAGAGAGTTTGAAAGGAGGGACTGGGGGAGATGATAGAGAGATGTCTGATATCATACATGAATAGTTATCATAGGGCCTTGGGGTGTACACCACAAGAAGTGATGGATGGTAAGATATTAGATCCCGGACAGCAGGAAGCATACAAAAAATCTTATGAACAAAGAAATGAGATAAACTTAGGTGAACTTGGGCCACAAGTGGGAGACAAGGTTTTATATCACTATCCGATAGGAAAGGAGATTAAACTCGTAGCTGACTATGATAGTAGTGGGGTTGTGGTAGAGAGAAGCTTGGGATCGGCTACGATACAATTCCAAGATGGTCGTGTAATAAGGACAGCGCTTAGAAACCTTAAACGGTTAAATTAGTGGGGGAGTGTGTTGGGACTAGAATATAACATCATGATGACACCATGGGATAAAAAGAGGACTAGGGTGAGGACATCAATGAGGACAAGGTATGATCATCAGTACCATCACATGATCAAGAGGAAATATCATTGGTTCTCATATTTAGGAATAACTATAAATATGAGAGAAAATAAATAAATATGTTTAGTTCAAATATTCGTGTTCTCAACAATTGTAAACAATAACATTGATATAAACAATGATTAATTAAATATTACATTGCAGCAGTGTGTGGTATGCTCATGATACCACACCAAGACGTCTAGTACGACAATATTATTTGAAAGTAATGCCCTCTAAATTAGAGACAATTTGTAATCTAAACAAGATCTTGAGACCAAATATATACTAGACCATTAAAGACAACAGGCTATATTGAGGTTTGAAAAAATAAATCGGTTAAAAAGTAATTTAAACGTCACTACATTTTTTGATGTGTGAACAGATTTTTTCGATCCCTTGGTGTTCACTTTAAAAGGTTATGACTGTATATGTTTTTAAAAACGTAAATTCCAGCTCTTTAAAAACATTATAAAAGCCTTTGCATCTATTTATTATTATTATTATTATTTCACAAAAAGATTTTCAAAAATAAAGGCATTTTTTTTCAAAAAAAATCATACACAAAATCATGCCCTATGGGCCCGATAGGCCGTCTCGTTATTATAAAATGTAATAGATTAAGAATTTTAAATTCTTTTACCCAGGTTTTTGTTCTATAAAAGAATTCCAACCTAAATCCTTGTGTTTTACGCCATAAGCATACACTGTATATAGTAAAATAAACAACCAAGCGGCCTTTTCTCGTTTTATTACACATTAAATGAATTAAAAGCGTCCTTTAATACTTAGTTACAACGACTTCTATGCACAAAATACCATAATTCTTCAGAACAAAAAAAAAAACATCTTTATATTTCTCTTCAAATTTATCTTGATGTAAATAAATTTAAGAGGGATAAATCGATAAAACAAATAACCCTGAACCGTTGATAACTGATAAAACTGTCGGAAGGAGATCAAAAGTTACCATTGAGTATTATAATTTTTGGATTCTTTTTATATGCAGCAAGAATTAATCTGAATGAAAAATTACAACTCGACTTCTAGATAATATGCCTGAATCATATTGTAAAAAACGGAATTCATTTGGAATTTTCTTTAGTGCCAAAGGTATATCATTATCTGGTCCCTCGTATAATTATCTTGTTCATTTTGAAGTCTTTTTGTGAAATCTAGAAGGTTTTCATGTGATGTAAAATCAGGTAAATGTTTGTTTCTAACCTTTTTGTTTCGTCTATAAAACCCGGAAAGAATGTCTCGTTTGATTTCTTAGATCTATCTAACATTAAATAATTGGTTATAAATGTCTCATTTTGCCGTTATTTGAAGAGCGTGTATGATTTCCGAAATACAAAGTCTTCGATATGTTGCTTCTCATATTTAAAAAGAATCTTTACAGTACCTATATTTGCATCTCTGTTTAATATACCCTCCCTTCCGCTTTGTATATGTGATACAAAATCCATTCAAAGTTTACATAAATGTTCCTCTTTGTGTTTTGAAAAAAAATCATTGAGAGGGTAAATAGTTTTTAAACATATTTTGAATCTTTGTCACAACAAAACTATACATGACGAGTTTTGGGCTAACGATTGAGAAGTTTAAGAAACGCCCTAATCTAGTATATCCTAGACGTATACCCTGTACCCTGTAGAACTTTACCATACAATGCAAAATCATTAACCCATGTTTTCATAACCACAGCATTGGATCTTATCAAGACACATTCTATTAACCAAAAAAAAATCTTGATTTTTGATCATGTACCAAGATACTTTGAACAGGTAAATAATAAAATTATAGTTTTTAAGGGATGAAAGACGTTAAACTTAGAAAAGCCCGTCTTCACATAGTAGATTCAATTACTACAATAATTGCAGAAGATGGTAGATTCATTATGGACAATTGTTTTTCCCAATTTGAAAAAATAACTAAAAATATAAATAAGAAAATAAACATGTTGACGTTGATAAAACTAGAATGTTGCATGAGTATCGTATTAATTATTTCTTTGAGAGAGAAAATTTATCGCGTTGAAACTAGATTTACTCATGAGCCAACATTGGCGATAATAGATCCCTTTTATGCACATTTAAAAGTAAATAAAAAATACGAGAAGCAAATGTTAATATCTGTCGTATTCCTAGAATATTCTAGAACTCTGAATCAAAATTGCTACTTATTTAATTTAAATTTTAATTTGCGAACAACTACATTTAAAATTAACTTAACTTAAATTAAAAAGAAACAGAAATGCATTAATTTAATTTACGGTAAATTAATCTTATTTTCAGGAATTGTTCTAGAATATTCTTTGCGACTTCAATTCATTGACATCATTGAAAAAATATAAAAGGAAACAACCCCCTAAAATAACGGAGTACAATTCAAATAAAGCTTTTAATTCGAAACACGACAATATCAGATTTGTTCCAAAAAACACCCTGTTGTATCCTACAACATATTGACAACTTGAGATATTTCTTTTGTTTATGTGTTTAGGTTGATATATCAATTTTCTATATATGTTAATTTATTTTTGTTTATTTGATTTTATTTTTTGTTTGTTTAATCAAAGAAAAA
>SBJO01000098.1:0-18805 GCA_015832245.1 Nosema granulosis
AGGAGAAAGACTTGGACGAAGCAGTTAACTCATTAGTTGACTTATCTCGGAGAGTTCTCCCAACAGATGTATCTCTATACGACGAATAACCACAAAGTAACCCAATAAATGTTTTTAAGTCGTGACACACTATGTGTCGTATATCGAAGGTAGGGAGTAGGGAGACTCCCTTGTTTTATTCAATCGATATAATTTTATGTGCAATAATGACTTTTATGCAATACATAAAGTCTATGCAATAGTGTTATGCAATAAAATGTTACATCTTTTTATTAGTATACAATACAACTTATTTTTATGTTACATCTTTTTATTAGTACACAATTAAACAACTTCTTTTTATGAAAATGTTGCTTCTTGTGAAGTCTTTTTAAACACACGTTCCAAAAGAATTTGCTGGGAGACCTGGTTTGTGGCGTTTTTAAAGTAGTAATGGCCTGCAAAACAATCTAACTTTTTGTAGTAGCAACAGTAGTAATATCCATCAATGGATGCACCTGGAATACTCTTTAAATTTGGATCTGGGAGAAGAAATAACTCCTTGATTTTCAGATAAATAAAATCTGACTCTTTAATTTTATAAGATGCTAAATCATGCTTATTCTTATTATTGTGAATTGGGCGTTCTCTTTGTTTTTTAAGCTCATTCCGCCATTCTGGAAACATTCCCCAGTGCACAGTATCTGTCTCATCTCCTGCAAATTCGTACTTGTTCCCCATCATCACAGACTCGAAGAATGAGGATAGCAGCTCGTATTTGTCTGTCAAATTGTGGATCTGAAAAGTTCCATACATAATCTCCTGGTCAAAATCCACACTGTCAATCTTCATTTCTATTTTGAATGATCCGGAATTTGTGAGTTGCTCCCCGGAATATATTGCTCCTCTCTCCAGACCCATGTACATTGCAAATTGGCAGTGGTTTTGTTTATATAACTCCTTAAACTTAGGAGTTTAATTATGATTATCACAAAATAACGAATTAAAAAAAAAATCATTAAAAAAACTAATTAAAACAGATCTATTATTGATGAGATAGGGGTTGATCAAATATGAATCTGTTAGATTCATATCATAGAGACTTGCTGTTCCAATTAAAATATTAAATCTATAAATATTAAATCTACAAATATTAAATCTACAAATATTAAATCTATAAATATTAAATCTATAAATATTAAATCTACAAATATTAAATCTACAAATATTAAATCTATAAATATTAAATCTATAAATATTAAATCTATAAATATTAAATTATATCTTTATTTCTCATCTCATTTCAATAAGCAAATATGTCTCATCACTGAAATTTGTTAATCTATCTTCTGCATCCAACTCTAGGTATTCACTTCCATCATACATGATAAGTTTCTGGGATATTCTAAATTTCTCTCTGAATTCATAGACAGTTGTAGAGTCTGTAAAAATATAGAAGGGATAGCCCAAAATCTTGTACATTCCACTGTAGTACGCTCCTTTGATATACCGTTTATCAGTAAACGTTTGTATTACGTTCATTCCTTGTGAGGTAAATTTTTCTGTGAGTTTGTATGATTTGAGATATAGCATACCTTTTATGGTGTCAACAACACGAATGTCCTGCAAGCCATGCTCTTGGACTCCACTGAAGCATTTGAATGGACTTACCAACACTTTCTTAACCAAATCTTCTACTGTTGAATTTTCTAGGACAGCAAATGGGTGTACGTGTTGGATGGCATTGTAATCTATATGCGTAAGGGACTGTCCAAGATATATCAGTTTACGATCTGAGGCCATTTCAATTGCTAGACTGTTCTTATCAAGACCACAATTACTTATATTTCTCAGACTTTCATTGACTACAGAATCCTCATTTGCAGTTTTGAAGGAGTCATCAGCTTCTTCATTATCCAAAACTACCACACTTTCATCAGAAACAAATTCTCTAATTTTTTTCTCAATCATCGAGTAGTCCATCTTTCGTGGTATAAACATTGTAAAACTGTTCTCTCTGAAAATCACATTTATACACATTCTATTAAGAAGCTCATTGGTAAAATCTAAAAACTGCTCTTCATTTTCTGATTCCAAAATAATAAGGATATCTCCGTGTCTCATCTCGTCTATTTTAGTATCTGGAGATAGCCTGAGCTGGCCTCTTTCTCGGTACACAACAGCATTGTATATCCCAGTCTTCTCTTTTAAAGAATTCAAATTTTCTTCTAATGTTCCATGCATATGCATTGCAAATATCATGCTTAGGTTTGTAGGTATAGTGTCTTTACACCACACATCTCCTCTAAAGACTTTGATGAATAACAATTTGCACTTTGAAAAATTAATATCTTTAAAGCTCTTGTAGACAAAGTAACTGCTTTTCAAATTGACAACGCCTTGATCAACATAAACAAGTTCATTTCGGCAAATATATGAACTTTTAGGATCCTCTTTAGGTCTTTTGACATAATTGCCTACCATGCTCTCAATTTCGTGTTTTTTTATAATCTCAAAGATAAAAATTTTGACTCTCGTATTTAGGATTGCTCCTACCTTGTTCTTGAACACTCTTACATCATCACCAGGAGTTAAATTAACCTCTCTGTATCCTGTCAGAGAATAATCAAAACTATTTAGGTTGCAGAAGCCTGGTCCATTGTAATTTCTTATATCTTCCTGTGACACCATCTTTACTGGAACCTTCTGGTCTCTCTTTACTATAGCTTTAAGAACTTCTTCTGGGATTTGTACGTCGGTGTATAAAAGATCTGGGATCTTATTTTTGTTCAAATAAACCAAATAGTATGCAGAATACTCTTTTGTCTTCTTTTTATAAGGATGCTTTCCCCCAAAATTCATGTACATGGCTTCTTCTTTAGATACTTTCGATACTACTGTGTCATTAAATTTGAACCACTGATCATTGATACAGATGTATACATAGAAGTGTCCTTCGTCTGGTCCTCCTTTGTGCACAACTATCGAATATAACTTGTAGATGGTCTTCTTATCACAATCATCTTTGTTCTCACAATATGGTTTCATGTCTAATATGTCTGGAAACTCAAAGTAATCATTAATTTTGTAACCTTCGCCTGTTTCAAAATCCATATTGAATCTCTTCAGTAATATAAAGAGAACAGGAGGAAGATCAGAAAACATTACACCTTTCTCGGCCTCTACCAATCCATGTTTCTCACAATTGTATTTATTGTTTCCATCTAATATCTCTGGCTTGGTATATTTTTTAAAGGAATCATCTAAATTAGAAGCCAACTTTTGGTTGAAAAAATCTCTAATTTCCACTTGAATGTCCTGGAAGTTTTCTTTTATATTCCTCGTACAGCCACAAGAAGCTTTAATATAGTTCGTCACCTGACCTTGAATCAAATCTTCAATGATTTCTTTTTTCTTGCTTTCCTTTTCCACCGTATCGAAAAATACCTTTGAGAACTCGTGAATGTCCTGATGCAGATGAATATCATCATCCCAAACATTTGATACCACAAACTCTGTCGTGTCCAACGGGTCTTCGTCAATTTGCATTTTATAGAATAATCTTTGGAGAAGCAAGATTTTATCAACAGGCTCACAGTTGAGAATATCAGCTCTGAATTTTTTTATATTGAAGATCGTTTGTATAAATGAGTTTATGTAGCACGTAGCTCCAAGATTCCTAAGTCCCACATACCCTGTTATTTCTCTAGAGTCATAATGCCCAGACATTACATTAATTTTGAGTCCTATGTGGTACTCTTCCTCTTCGTCTATATAAAATCCAAAGTCTCTGTAAATCTGTGAGAACTGGAAGTTTCCTTTCACACTTCTTTTGTCATTAATTACAATTTCGTACTCAGTAAAGATGTCGAAATAAGAATTTCCTAGATACTCTAAGGTGATGTATATCTTATTGTGTTTGTTTATTACCATCATTTTCCACTCATTGCCCTGTATAATAAATGGCTTGGACTCCGAAATGCTGTTTTTGGTAGGACAACTTGTTTTCCATGAATAATTCATAAGGGATGCATAAAAAATAATTTTATATTCATCATATTTGAAACATGGTTTGAGAATAATCGTCATTGGTGTGAGATAGAACAAGTGTTTTGTGTGTTTAATATCATAAAATATTGTATTATTTTACTTAAAATTGAAAAAAACAAGTCTTCGAAAAGAGTGATACTAACATAAGATATGTGTACAAATGAAAACAGAATTTATTAATGAAACAAATTGTAGCAATCAACAAAGTCATTGAGTCTCTTTTCATACATTTTTAAGGATAGAAAAATGCATTTTTATCATAATCTTGAGAATATAAGAATTAGATAAATTTCATTCGTTCTTTATATGTTTTTTGTGTGTTGATAATTCCTGAAAGTACCAAATATGTGGAACAAAGATTCACATTAACAGATGAGAAATCATTAAATAAGCATTAATCAAATTTCAGATATTCAATCTCAAGTTATAAATCTTCTTTACTAAATATAGATAGAAATATCAATATTTAAATAAAATATTTTACCTCTCTGATTATTAATTTTCTTTTCTCATATATTATATCAGTTGTAATATTGCTTTGATATTGTTAAGATGACTCAAATCTTAATGGAGGTCCAAAAATAGATGATCAACCTTAACATATCTACTTCTATCGTCATTTGCTTAATGAGCACATTGCACTTCTAATTTTGCAAATTTATAAATTACTTGTATTTTAAACGTATAAATGTATCCATGTGCTTCGAAGAGTAAAAATGACGAATTTTTAAGAATTTCAAGTCGAAAAGTTGACATTTTAGATTATATTTACCTTTTGGTTTAGTAAAAAAACCAAATTTCTATTTTTTACTTTACCCACATTGAACTAATAACTTTGGTTTTATTTGTGACTATATGTGAATTTTAGAGCATCACATGCTTTGAAGTATTAGGGTGAGTATTAAAAATAACTTTTTTAGATGATTTACAAAATTAACACCGTTCATTTGATTTTTTTGAAAGCTACATGAGTCTAATTCTTATCTCTAAATTTCAACAGAGTTTGGATCTGTGACATATTAGTTAAGATTTCTACTTTCACTGAATTGAAATTTCTAAATATTTATGAAGATATATAATTTTATTACATGTGATAAAAACCATCGTCTTGTTGTCAAAGTTTCTCTCAAGGCAGATCCTTCCATATAGCTGAGAATATTTACATTCCTTCTAAAATCAACAAAGATCCTCTCAAAATGGTACCTCAAAAATATATCAAATCTTCTTCCGTGTATATTATTTATATTTTAAACCAACTTCTGTCAGAATATATTGGGTAAAATATAAATTTTAAATACTTAACTCTTTAAGATTTAGTTAGTAATAAGTCGTATTTTCTAAATTTTACGGTTTTAAACTTGTTAAGAATATAAGTTAAGTTTTTTAATAAAAATTTTTAAGTAATTTTATAACATGCCGCCGCTAAATCGTCTTCGATTTCTTCTTCCCCTTCTCTAAGTTGGTCTGCGTGACGCTTTAAACACCTTCCGTTCTTCAATCTAACTTTGTATGTATCAAATCCCAAGATCTCAGTTATTTTTACTATTCTATTGAACTTAGGTTGTCCCTTGTATTTATGAATTTCGTCCTTTATATATACAGTATATTTACCTTAAAATTTTCTGGTTTCCTAGATTTACTAGCTTTTATATTTTCTGCAATTGTTTTCTTAAACATCCTTTCCTTGAGATAATCCCAATTTATAGGATTTCTGGCTTCCTCTGGGGATAGTCCGATTCTTGAATGGGTTATCTTGTTATAAACATTTACTGCACGTAATACTCGATATTTAATTGACCACTTGTGTGATTGTTTATTCACCGCCTCCATTAATGTTCTATTAAATCTCTCCACACTTCCAATGAATAGATGGTGATGTGGAGTTGTCAAATGTCTCGTAATATCATTAGCATAACACCAGTTTTCAATCTCCTTGAAATGCTTTCTTTAGCTGAATCTGATATTAATGTTTTAACAGGTATTATTTTGTGTATTTCCTTTAAGAATTTAAGAACACCTTGTGATTCTCTATTTTTGAGTACGCGAGCGAAACCATACCTTGTAAAATAGTCAATTGCTGCTATAATATATTTGCCTTCTATAGGACCAATTATATCAAATGTCACCTTTTCACCCATTGAGTAGGCCTTTATATCTCGCGATCTTCCTACTCTTACTGGATTATACAACTTACAATTAACACAGTTTTTCAATATTTTTTTACATTCACTTTCCGTTATTTTATTATGGTTCAATCTGTTATATTCCTGACACGTACTTTTTGCATCTCTGTGAACTAATTGTTCATGTATCTTCATCACATCGTTGTGTATTTCAGTTGATATTCTGGTATCAATTTTATTGCAAGTAGCGTCCTTTGCTAGCCTACTAAGACCGTCTACATGATGGGGTATTGACTCTCCTGGTTTGTATTCTACTTCGAAGTTAAATTGTTGAATCCTCTCAATCCATCTTGATATTCTTGCAGATTTTAGCTCACCTTTTTCATTGATTGCTTTAAGTGCTATATGGTCAGTGACCAGTGTAAATTCTCTTCCTTTAAGGAAGTATTCAAATTTTTCCATTCCCCATATTGCTGCTAGCATTTCCTTCTCACTGATACTATAATTCTTTTCTGTTTCTCCTAAAGTTCTCGACGCGTACACTATAGGCATTTTTCTGATCCATTTAATTGACTTAATATTGCGCCCAAACCAACATTCAAAGCATCAGCTTCCAAATAGATTTGCTTTGTATAATCAGGTTGAAAAAGTATCTTCTCACTGAGAAATTCAGACTTAAATCTAATAAATGCCTCTTCTTATTTCTCGCCCCAGAAAAATTCTTTATTTTTCTTAAGCAAATTTGTCAAAGGCTCGGATTTCTCAGCACAATTTTGTATGAATTTTCTGTAATAATTTACAGTCCCTAGAAATTGTCTGACTTCTTCCACATTGGTTAAGTGTTTCATTTCTTTTATCGCTTGTCCATTGTCTAAATCCGATATGATTTTATTTTTCAACAATCTATGACCGAGAAAGACAATTTCTGTATTTTTGTATTCAATTTTATCTCTATTTGCCATCAAGCCTGCTTTTATTAATTTGCGTAGTATTCTCTTGAGATTTTCATCATGTTCTTCCTCTGTTCTATCAAATACTAGTATATCATAAACATATACAAAATATGATTTCCCTATTTTTTCTTTCAAAATCATATCCATGAACCTCTGAAACACTGCCGGTGATTTCTTGAATCCCATTGGCTTCCCGCGTCCATTCATACAGTCTATTTTTAATTCTAAAAGCTGTTTTATGCATATCTTCTCTATGAAGAGGTATTTGATAAAACCCGTCTTTAAGGTCTATTTTTGTTTTGAATTTCTTGTCTTTAAGTTTATATATCATTTCCATCATATCTGGTAGTGAATATTTGTCTAAAATGACTAGATTGTTTAAGAGAATGAAATTTGCAGTTATCTTAGATTCCCATTCGGCTTAATCACTAGTTTGACTTTGTTTAACCATGATGAGTTTGAAGGCACTATATAACCAAGCTTCATTAGCCTCTTAATTTCCTCCTCTACTTTATCTTCTAATGCTTATTCTATTTTAGTTGGTTTTGAGACAACTATTTGTCCCGGAATAGTTTCTTTCCTACATTCATAGTTTTCAACCTTTCTATCCCCTTTTGTACATAGCAAATCAATCAATGATTCTATAAACTCTATTTGTTCTTCTGTATGTATATACTTGTTACTTTTAACTTTTTTTAACCAACTGGTACCTAATATTATTCCTTCATCAACTCTTTTCGGAAAAAAATTAAAAACTCTTCCCTGTAATTCTTATTCTCATAAACGAAGTCTATTATTACCTTGTCCTTTACTAGGAACATTTCATTCGGACATGAGTATCGTTTGATTGGAACATTTATACTGATTGTATTACACATAATTCGTTCAACGACCTTTCTAGTGACATAATTATCTCGAAAACCTGTATCAAATAAGCATTCAAATTTTTACTCATTTGTATAGATATAATTATCTTTATTAAGTAAATCTTGTGCTTTCCTTCAGAAGATGAATTTAGTAATATAGTCAGTAGCTTACCATGTTGGAAGGCTCCAGGTCCAGACAGGATTTTCAACTTCTTTATTAAGAGAATGAAGAGCCTACAAGCAGCTTATACAACATTATTAAAAACATATGTCTCAACAATGAGACACCAGAAGAATGGTTCTATAAAGGAATAACTTGCCTGATCTTCAAAGGAACACCACAATCTGGTAAAGACTTTAGACCAATCACATGCATGTCTAATTTGTATAAGTTAACAACAAAGTGTGTCACTGCAATCATCCAACTCATAGTCGAAAATAGAGGTTTGCTTTCTGAAACCCAGATGGGAACAGTAAGAAAGGTGGTTGGAGCTAAAGAGCAAGCGCTTACTAACATCATGTTGAACAAGTCTAATAACTATAAGCTTAAAACAACGTGGATCGATGTTAGGAAAGCTTTTGACTCTGTAAACCATGCATACCTGGTGTAATGTATAGAACGCCTCGGAATGCCTCAGTGGATCTCAAGGTGGAATCTAGAAATAAGATCTAATAATAAGCTTATTATCAACAAGAAACTTAGTAGAGGAATCTTACATGGCGATAGCCTATCACCCCTCTTATTTGTCCTGTGCATGGACCCCCCTCAGTAGAAAGAAGACTTAATGGTTTATATCCAAAAGTAGAAGTAAAAGTGGAAGAAGAACAATACACTTGTAATCATCTTCTCTTTATAGATGATCTGAAGCTACTAGCAGAGTCTGATGAGGTACTTAAAAGCATGGGTGGAGGAAACGAAATCCTTTTTTTAGTACTGTTGGTCCAGAGATGGATGTTGAGAAATCAGAACTTAACTCTAAAACTTGTGAAAAGGATGCTAGATTACTCACTTCACATGAAGGATATAAGTATCTTCGCATCACAGAGAACAGGGAAGGAAAAACTATGACTGAATCTATCAACAAAATAATCAAGTCTATAGAGGCCAAAGTCGACGCTCTTTGTAAAACAAACCTGAACGTGAAGAACTTGATAAGAGCTATTAACGAGTACGAAATTTCTCAAATCAATTATTACGTCGGGATTGTTGAAATGGAACCAGACCAGTTCAAAGAAATTAACGAAAACATCCGACGTATTCTCACTCGTCACCACGTACATCAACAACCTGCATGCAAGGAGAGCTTGTATTTGGCCAGAAATGATCTCGGAAGGGGACTTGTAAGTGTTGAGCATAGAAGTGAGCGAACGCTCCTCCAACTCCATAAAGCACTCGAGTCCAACAAAAAATATTATTAAGAAGAAAGGCTATACTAAAGACGGAAAATGAGTAAAACTCTCATTTGTCAAAAATTGAAACCTTTCTTCGCCGCAAGTACAATTTGAAAGACGAGGTGTCCTTAAAGATCCTCGAGGAAGCCCAGAAATCTTCCTATTCAGCGAGATAAAAGGAAAAATTAACCACGCAAAGCTGTATAGGCTAAGAGAGGATCCACTTGTATCTATGAAAGAACCCTCAATCTGGCTTAAGTATGTAAACATGCACCCTCGAGAGCAAGGAGCCCTGTGCGCAGTTCAGGATAGAAACATCTTCCTTGAAAAAGGATTTAAGTGTCCCAACTGCAACGACAAGCTCAAATCGGTAGACCACATGGCTTCTCAATGTGATAGAAAGTTATCACATGATTACATGAGGCGGCATAACGAGACTTTGAGATGTATTCATCTTCAGTTGTGCTTAAATTACGGACTAACGAAGTCAAAGAAAATCCGTAACCATTCCTTTCAAGAATGTGTCTCGAATGATCTAGCTGAGATTAGAGTAGATACCCGTATAACAACAGGTATAAAGGTTAAGTACAACAAGCCCGATATATTTATCCTTGATAAACTGAGGAAGTAGATCTTGATTGTTGAAGTGGGAATTACTAGCTTTGATCATCTCCGCGCAGTTGAAGTTGAAAAGAAGCACAAATACGATCTTCTGGCAAACCATTGCGGCGCTTTGTATGAGTTTAAAACAAGGATTATTCCCTACGTGATGACTTGTGACGGACTTGTGACAACTTATCACCAAAGCTATAGAAAGGAGCTGAATCTTAACAAGCCCATCGAAGCTTATATCCAATCTAAAGTGCTTAAGATGACATTAGAGAGCTTAACTATGGAGGCTTGTAGGAGAAGTACATTCACTGAGTGCACTCTACAAGAAGAAACCGGTAGCCAATCTCTAAACCCTCTTAAAATAAATTCATCGCCTTTAAATAGCTGTGAGTAAACCAATGGGCACAAATCAAACAATATATCCCATTAAATGTTTAAATTTTAAGTAAATCTTCTTCAGGTATAGCGTTTACTTGATGTTTGTGTGAATTTTTGTTAAGAAATTTTGATGCTGTTTCCTTTTTGACCTTCCCTTCTCTCTTCTTTTTTTTCAAGTTAAAGCTATCTTCCGCAATCTTATTTGCTCTGAAATAATTTTAAACGTCCCTTCTGAAATTCGTGTATGTCCGTCCTACTAATGATAACTTAATAAAGTCCCTGTTCCTTGTCAACCCTTGTTTGAACACACACAAAATCATATTATCTCCTAGATTTAGCTCTCTTCTATCTTTTATAAGTCTTCTTAGGAACTCCATCGGTTCTTCAGAATATAATTGTTTCACCCTAATGAAATCCTCTGGGCTGATTGTCTTTGCAAAGAAATCTAATAACTTTCCTTTCCACTCATCATATTTACGTGATTCTTCATGTTTATTGCTAAAATTTTCCTTATGCTATTCAATAATTTTGTCATCAGAATTCTTGAGCACAAACATAACCTTGCCAGAATCTTTCGCCTCTATCCAATCATCTTCCATTTCTAATCTAAAAATATCATTTGTAATATTGCCTGCTGTTACCTTATACGTTTTTGTTGACCTATCTAATTCTTTATCATATTTCTCCACCATGTTAAGAATATAAGTTAAGGGTTATTTAATAATTTTTTTAAGTAATTTTACAACAAAACTGTTGTAATTTTCACTAGATGTATTTAAATTTCTAGAATCAATATTTTTCTTTCTTTTATCAATAAATCTGCTACGCGTGATTTGAAATATTGTGTTTAACTTTGATCTAGATTTCAAAAAGGTAAATTTTTTACCTTAAGATCCATCTATACAGGATATACCTAAGCCTCTTGACAGTTTTGAGTTCACATTATTGCATAAAAGTATAATAGTATCTCTTTCTGTTTTCGAGTATAGTCATTATCAAGTATTTTGTAACTCCATTTTAACCAGAAAACACTTTTCGTTTCTATTTTGTAAAAAAATAAAGTGCTTTTACTTTTGCATCTTAATTTATTTATTTCGGCCCAATTGATGTGTCTTAAATAACATTTTCATTAAATATTATGGCACGCCAACTTGCTGGGTTTTTATGATTTTGACCGGGTGAAAGGATTTTTCATAGAAAAATGTTCCTCTTAAAGAATTGAACCCGTGAATATCAAAATTGAGATTCAAAGCATGACAATTAAAAAAAGCATCTATGAAATCCCATTATATATTATATAAAAATACATCCTTCTTAATAAGTTTAACGGTATTTATTTTTTGTGTTTTCTCTGATCATATCGACATTACATGAAAATGACCTATTATATCAATGTATTCGGCATTTTAGCACATATGTAGATTTAATTTTTCCATATTACTTCTTGTATAACTCTTTAAATGAGAAAACACCCTTTCAATTAAAAAAACCGCGTCAAAAGTTTAACGGAAATGCATTGAGAAAAAGAATTTGAAAAAAAAAGTAACACCTCAATCAACGCAAACTAAATCAACAAAATATGTGAAATTTTGGTTACTGTTCGATGAAAATGTTAGTTTATAAAAAACAATCTGTGCTTTAAATTTAAAATAAAAACAACCCCAGAAAAGATTGTTTTAGTTTTATTACAGATAAATGTTTTATTGAAGCTACAAATAAGCGGCATTAATTCGTTGTTGAACAAAGCGTGCCCTCTTCAGCAGTCGTATTCTCTACAACCAGCCTTCGTGCGATCTCATCAGCCCCCCTTATTGCCGAACCTCCTTATTGGTGTCCCTGCCTGTATTCAAAAGATATACTATCTAAAGTCTTCTTTAAGACCCTCGACTGAATGTACGTCTCAGTACTAGTTGAAAGGTTGAGGCTCCTTACATGTCTTCTGTGGTAGGCCGTCATACACCCATCCCATGTCATAACATAAGGAATTATCCTGACCTTACATTTGTACATCAACCCTACTTCGTTTGCAAGAAAATCGTACTTCCGAGTTTTTTTCAATTTCCACCGTCTGCAGGTTGTCAAGAGAGGTGATTCCAATTTCAATAATAGGAACTTCTTTCTTTACTTTATCGTACACGAATATATCCGGCTTGTTAAATTGTATTTTAAGATCCGTTTTTATTCGTTATCAACTCTTATTTCAACATTGTCGTTACTGACAATTTCTTGGACGGTGTGGTTATTGATCTTCTTACTACTCTTCAGGTTGTAGGTCAGGCAGAGGTGCAGGTGAATACATTTAACTACCTCATTGTGCCGACGTGTGTAATCAAATGATAACATTCGATCGCATTTTGTGGCAAGATGGTCAACCGTTCTCCTCTTTTCCTTACAGTGGGGGCAGTTTATGTTAGTTTTATTACATAAAAGTAAATATTTAAATTTGTATTTAAGATTCTCAGACGCATCAAATTAAACGATCAATTTTGTCTTTTTTTGAAAAAAACCAGGCCTTAAATGTCAAAATGAAGTAGTTTATCCGAATTTGAGAAGGTACAGATATAAGACTATCACGAAGTAATCAAGAACTTAAGCAAGATTGCTAGAAAAAATAAACAGAAGTCTGAATGTTGTAAGCAAATATGCCAACAATATGGAAGGTTATGGTATCACAAAAAGAGCAGGTCTTGCCTCAATAATCTCCCCAAAAATGACCAGAAAATACAATTGACTTATTCTAAAACCACTCTGACTGTCAAAGACATTAAAATTCAACGTGGCATTGAAGTTTTCAACTCTATCATCTTACTAAAAATAAAAGAAAATGTCAGTACAAAAAATGATAAAAATCTTGTACCTTACTGTTAGGCATAAAGATGCGCGTTTTAAGTTTGCTCTGGAGCATGTTTGCGGATGGAAACATAGAGAAGTGTTGTTTTTTCTTATGAAAAAAATTTAATCTAGAGGGTTCAGATGGTTTTAATTATTATTAGCACAACATAAGGACGGATGAGGTGGTTTATAGGAAAAGAGTACAAGGAGGAGACAGTCTCATGGTGCGGGTTGGGTTTTGTAAAAAAAAATTAACAATCCAATTCACAAGTTCAAAGATGAACAGTGAGGGTTATTACAGAATGGTTGGTGATACCCTTCTAGTGTTCATTGGTGATAGTAATATCTCCCCACATATTTTTCAACAAGATAATGCTCCCTGTCACTGTGCAAAAAAAAACAAGCGATTGTTTAAGTGAAAAAACGTTAATGTTATGATCTGGCCAGAGTTAAATCTAGATTTGAATCCCGTTTAAAATGTTTGGTCTGATATGGTAGTTTACCAGAATGGCAGACAATATAATTTCTATCAAGACCTCAAAAAAAAAACGATTTTTGTAGTTTGGGCCACAATTACAGATGAGAAGCTCATAAAATATGCAGATGAAATGCAAAAAGAATGTTGGATGTACTTGAGAACAAAGGTGGAAAGATTGATAAATAAAAAAATTGACATTTAATGCCTGTTTTTTTAATTAAAAAAGACAAAATTGATCGTTTACTTTGATGTGTCTAAGCACCTTGAATATAAATTTAAATATTTACTTTTATGTAATAAGATCAAAACAATCTTTTCCGGTGTTGTTTTTTTTTTCGCACACATTGTTTTTTATAAACTTAACGTTAAAGTCTCGACTAATAAAATTCGATATAAACTACACATTTTCATCGAACAGTAACCAAAATTTCACATATTTTATTGATTTAGTTTGCGTTGATTGAGGTGTTGCTTTTTTTTCAAATTCTTTTTCTCAATGCATTTCCGTTAAACTTTTGACGCGGTTTTTTTAATTGAAAGGGTGTTTTCTCATTTAAAGAGTTATACAAGAAGTAATATGGAAAAATTAAATCTACATATGTGCTAAAATGCCGAATACATTGATATAATAGGTCATTTTCATGTAATGTCGATATGATCAGAGAAAACACAAAAAATAAATACCGTTAAACTTATTAAGAGGGGTTTAAATGGTGTAGAAATAATATAAACTGGATGCTTTTAAAAACTTTAAAATTTTATTTTTGTTTATATTATACAACATAGACTAGACTGTATTTTATACAGTATGATAATTTTAACTTGGATAGTTTTTTGAGTTGAGTTATAGATCTTATTTTGACTTTTAAAACGCTATAAAATTCAAATGATCATTATAAATATTTTTTTTTGTATCTGCTTTTGAAAACGCCTATTTCATGATTTGGTAAGTTTTTTTTATAAATTGTTAATTTTAACTTGGATATTTTTAATTTAAAATCTTAAGTGTTCACGATCATCTAAACACAACAGCAGACCTTTTTATAAAACTTAGAGCCAGTTTCAGACACCATTCCATCGGAATCGCGTATCATTCTCTTTCTATTGCTCGATTTAACTCATCTTCATTTTTTGGTCGAAGAGGTGCCCAATTTTTATTTAATATAGGCCAATATGGGTTCTATCGGATTCGATTCCGGCGATCGAGGGGGCACGAAAGGAGATTTACTTGTTTATTAGTGAAAAAAGCCTTGGCTATTCTGGAAGTGTGCTTGGGGTCGTTATCTTGTTGAAAGGTATAACTATTTAAGTCCATAATCGTTGCACTTAGATCCAAGTTGTCGGCTAATATGTTAAAATATGTCATCACATCCATATTACCTTCGATAAAAACTAATTTCCCTTTGTCATAGTATTAAAAACAGCCCAAAAACATTAATGACCACAATCAAACTTGTCAGTTGGTGTTAAGTTTTACATTTTCAGGTCAGTGTCTGGCAAACGCCAAAGAGAACCCTTTCAATCAGACTGAAAAAAGCTGAACTTGCTTTCATCTGAAAATACTATTTTCTTAATATTATTTTTTTACAAGGAAAGAAAACTCTAGGTTTACTCTATCCTTCTCAAAATACTTTTCTTGAAAGGAGAGGTTTTTTAAAATTGGGGCCTAAACAATAATGTTGCTGTCGTTTAGCGCCTTTTTTAAAGTTACTTATCTTGTATTTTCCCTGTCTTGGCCGTGAATTCAGCCCCGAGTTTTCTCAACGAGGTTTTAGGTTTTTTTAATTACTGCCCTAATAACGACAACTTCGGACGAATCAAGGCTTTTATTTGGAGGGACTAGCTCTTTGTTATCGATGTGACCTGTTAGTAACCAGTTTTTGATGATTCTAGAGACCGTAATTTGAGCTATTTTATTTTTTTAGAAATAAACATCTGAGAATTTTTTTAGCCCTACTCGATAATCGTGTTCTGTTTGTCCTCCGAAAGATTCATTAAGGGGCTGTATAAAATTTCAAAAAATGCATCTTTTGGATGGAAAAAGGCCATTTTATGAGTAGGATAAGGTGAAAATCCGGGGTGTTTTCAAAATCTTTAGCTAAAAACACGGGAGTTTAAGTTGTTTTTGACTGGAAATAAGGGCGAAAAAACAGGTTTATAAGATTCATATTATGTGTTTTTTATGGTCAATTCTTATTGATATTTATTTCATATGTGTTTATAATATTAAAATCTTTTTTAGAAATCTGTTTTATTAAAATATAAGGCTAAAAGAGCTTCCTGAGATTGAATCGAAAGATTTCTTCTGAGATCGTCTAATATTATAACTATTTTACTGCAGTTCTTTTCTACATCGATCGTGGTAAGAGGAATATAAAGAAATATCTTGTCATTTTCTAAAGAAGTAATAGAATTTAAGGTGTAGAAGAAAGAAAATCCGGAATTCTTCGGATAAAATCTTATATTTTTCTTTTAAAACAGCATTTTGAGGTTTTGAATCTACCTACTTAAGTATTTCAACTTGTCTAATCGTCTAAAGATCACTTATTTCTAGATTAAGAATTGAGGATGAAAGAAAACTTACCTTCTCTATTTCACTAAGCTCGTGGATAAAAATTAAATCCGTGCAAGTATAGCTGATAAAACTGGGTATTTATTGCATATCACGATCAAAAAGTCTTGTATGTTTTATAGTTTTCAATCAACTCCAACATACAATTAGCCACGTACCCCATCTTGTTAATATTGGGAACTTCGGAAGCTTTAAGTTGGTATAACTCTTGAAAAGAGATTGATTCTCTCTATATTTTTCAAGGATCTGTTTAAGTTCACTGCTTAACAAATTGAGAGAGACGATATATCACTTAAATTTTCATAAAGCCTGTTTAACACATGAGAAACACATTTTATGTGTTTAAAATTAGGAAATAAACACTTCAGATCCTTAACCGCTTTGACTGAATATGGAGCAGCATCCGAAACAATCAACAGAAGCTTATCGTAAGATATCTTTATAGAGATCAACTATAAGATTAATTATTTCTTGGTCAATTGTAACGCTGTTGGTTTTATAAACTCAACTGTATGAAACAAGAAAATTTGACTTCACGAAGTTTTACAACATAAAACAGTTAAAATATTAAAAATGTATCTACCTTTGCATCTTTAGTTTCATCAAATAATAAATATCTTGATTTCTTAAAAGATTGAATATCTTCTCTTTTTGTTCAAGAAAAAGATGAAAGAAGAAAGAATAACTTTTGATAGTACGATGCGTCATGGATCGTCTTATTCGTATATTTTTCAAAAAATGCTTTTAAACCAGACGTCTGAGCGTATTGAGTGGTATATTCGCAGCAGTAAAGGCTTCTATCAAATCTCTGTTGAATATATCATTTGTTTTTGTCATTGAACAAACCTCTTCAAGTGTTTCTGCCCTTCTATTTTCTTAAGATTATTCAAGTGAGGATCCGTCCTCTAAGTGTTTCTTGATAGGTCTTATACCTTCTCTTGAAGTGTATTTACTCTTTTACATCATGTAAGACAAGTTAAACATTATTACCTATCTTTAAGCATGGATTGATTCTATAAGCTCTGAAAGTGCTTTATATTTAGATAGATTCTTCATAATTAGTGTAAAAAAAATATTCTCTAAAAATACGGGGTTTTGAAAAAAAGACGAGTGTCGTATTTTTCCCAGCCCTATTTAGGAGCGATAAAAAAATATCCAAGTTAAATTTATCAGTTTAATAAAAATAAGGTGAGATGTGGGGTGTTTAAGATATAAAAATTAAATTGGCACCATTAGCACATATTATATTTACTTAGGAAAAATATTTAACGTTTCAGTTTGTTATATAAACATCCAAAGTATAAAGAAAAAAATATCCAAGTTAAATTTAACATACTGTATATATTGATGATATCCAGAATTCTATTATGTTTATATTCCAATTCTTCAGATTTTTTGGTGTTTGATTCTCTGTTTCCATTAAACTGTTTTTTTAACGAAAGCAACTTTTCTTTTATAAGTTTTAGAGAATATGATGGAACAGTTTTTTCTTCTACAATCTTCCCTCAAAAATAAGATAATGTCATAAATTCAACTTTTCAAAAAAAGAAAAATGGCTGAATTGTCTCTAAAATAAGACATAAAAAACTTCAAAAATAAGACAAAAAGATGTTTTTAATCATGAAAAAATCGGAAATCTTTAGTATTTTGTACATTACTTAACCACTGGTGTTTAAGATCTTTATCATAATAAAGTTTTATGTTCAAGTAATAGTGTCTATACTGGTAACTAAAATTTCTAACTCAGATGCTTTGTTTCCTGCTATAAGTAAGGCATCAATATATTCATCCTCATAAAGACCTTCTAATTATTTAATGGAAGGAATATTTAGGGCTATATGATGTCTTACTTTCTATATGCTTCTCAATAGTATCATAAAGGATTAAAGAAAATATTTTAAAAAACGAATTTCTATCTTTACCTAAGTCTTTCCAATCTTTGAGATCTTGTATATTTTCTTCTAATATGAAATCACTAGTGTTTTCAAAATCCTCAATCTCAAAATGTTCATCACTTCAAAGGCGCATAAGTCTGCTCAAATCAAATTCTGATCCTAATATAACACAAACATCGAAACTTTTAATCTCCATTTCTTTGTCTAACGTATTAAAAAAATACCAACATATATCAGTTACTTGTTTATACGATGGTCTCTTAATGTTACCTGATTTTGTTCGTTATCGTCATCTTCAATTACCTTTGACATCCAGTCATTAATTTTATCTACGTAATATTGTTAGAAAGATCTGTTTATAGAGACATCGAGCATTTTTAATAATGGTGTCGTTCCTTTTGGGACAAAAAGTATATAAACCTTATGCTTTTCGATTCCTTATCTACCTTTAGATGCGAAGAAAAAAAAATCAATTATTGTTACAGGCGGGGGGTCCCCCCCAGCCGTAGAGCCCCCCCCCTAAAAACCTATATAAACAACGAATTTTTAAAATAATATATAGGGGTTTAAAAAAATTTATAAATAGTTTTTGGAGGGAAATCATTAAGAATTTTTGCTAATTTTTTATTTAATTTCTCATAAGCTGAAGACGTATAATATCGATTTCTTCAATTA
>SBJO01000099.1:0-18714 GCA_015832245.1 Nosema granulosis
CCAAAAACATAGTGTACGATGAATTGATAAGAGGTGGTCATCGTACATAAAAGATGTTTTGGTCTTTTTGGATTGGATGTAATCTAATGATGATAAATTGCACTTGATTGTGTACAAATTCTGAAGATACAACCAACTAAACATCACCAAAAATGCACCAGACATAGCAAACCCATGTCAAAAAATACACAGATTATGAAAATAGGAAGGAGAGATAAAGGATTAATAGAAAACCAAAAAGAAACATCTACGCGGCCTATAAACCCCGTTCTTAGAACGGGATAGCTTTGCTAGTATAAAATAAACATTTTTTATTCCAAATAGTCTACATTTATTTACTACAATATTAAACTGTCTAAGTTAAATATTTGTGTGGATTCTTTCATTATAAAGAGATTTTAAATTAAAACAAGTTTATTTTCAGATATATTGATTTCTAAGTCAAAAGATTTAAAAAATAACAATATTTTTAATCATCAAACCAAAAAAAAACGTAATTATCGCTATAATTCAAGGTAAGTTTTGACTTTGAATAAAGAATATATGATCAGCTTTTAAAATAATTTTTAAGTTCATATTATCAGCTTATAATTCTGAAAATATTTTAAAATTCTTGTTAAGTTCGTTGGTGAATAAAGGATATTTAATACATTGAATCTTTAACAACTAAAGATATTTTAAATATCTTGACAATATTTTTGAGAAGGATAAGGCTTTTTTGACTCAATAAATAAAAATAAACAATGTCTAAAAAGATCCAATCATAACTCTTAAAGATAATTATTTAAATAAAACATAATAGATAGTTCACATTTAATGTATAAGTTAGACTGTGGTTATTAATGAGTCTTCAAAAACTATAACAAAATTTATACACCAGAAAAGACTTATCTGATGATATACCTGAAATTCTAACAATTGAAAAGAAAATAATAAAAATATTTATTTTTGTATAAAATCTATGATGTTATTAATTTCTAGCATGTGAAGAATTGTTTTTTTGAAAATTTACAGTCTTTTGGTAATTTTCCTTTTTACAGCATATTTTATTTTATTACTGTTGTAGCCAGCTGACAGCTGCTACGTGATATTTAATACTGATCGACATATGACAGCTGATATCAATTTGGCAAGAATATTTCCCGCGCAAAACTATATAAAAAACCACTCCATCGGAGGTGTGGAATCCTCAATAAACACTTTACCCTTATATATGACAATTACTATCAATAAATACGCTAAACCTGTAAAAAAGTAAAGTAGGACATTTTACGTTTTTAGCTAGAAAAATGTCACCTTTGCTCATTTAAAAAATATAAAGAGACTAAACATAATTGAAATATTCATGTTGAGAAAGTTTTAGCTTTGTAAAGAAAAAAAAAACATAGTGTTTTCTACTATTTTTAATCAAGGACAATTGTTTTATGATGGTTCTTTTATAAGTAAAATGTTAATTAACATTTTAAAACAAGTAGAGACTTAAAAATGAGAAAACAAAACTTAATTGCCAGTATCTATTGATTTAAACTTTATTATCTCATTAGCACTAATATGAGATGGTGTGATATACCTAAATTCTACGATGTCTACAAAATGTGGGTGACATAACCAAACGGATACAAGCTTACAAACAATATTGTGGTAAACATAAATATGGTTGGAGCTAAAACATGGGTTTATTTAATTAACGAATATTTATAGACACCTATCAAAGATGCCATGATTAATTAAATGTCATCTATCATTGATCTTAACACTGGAGCTAGTCCCAACAAATAGACTCTAAAAAATACATGAGAAAATCTTTATAGGTCACAATGAATAAATATATTGAGGATCATTTTAAGCAAGGAGAAGAGAGAGCCTTTCTTGAGTTAAATCATGACAGTTGGAATATAAATTGAAACCACATGAAATAAAATGAACTAGACTATTTATGAATTCGTATTTAGATTTTATACGTCCATTTTGTATGAAAAAGAAAACATTTTATAAATAACCAAATTATAATTTATTTTTGATTATATCTTTCCAAATGAGGCATTCTTGATTGCGTCGATGCTATCTATGTTGATACAAGTTGAAAGATCTTCAGATACAGCACCTGTTAGGATATCTCGCAGGACTCTTCTCATAATTTTACCGGTAGCTGTTTTGGGAAGTCCTTTGCAAATTATTATTTTTTGCGGATTCACAAGCTTTCCAATTTTACTTCTCAGAGTTTTCTTCAGAGACTTGTTTGCTTCTTCCTCTGATATATTATTCTTTAGAGCGATAAAGAAGCACAAACCCTGCCCAGTAATCTCATCCTCCACAGCCACTACAGCAGCCTCTGCTACATTTGGATCAGTACAGGCCGCGCTTTCAATTTCTGCTGTGCTAAGCCTGTGGCCTGAGACATTTATTACATCATCTGCTCTTCCTCGTATCCAGAATAGATTATCTTTATCCATATAACCTTCGTCTCCTGTGAAGTATAATCCTTTGTAATAGAAATATGAAGATTTATATCTCTGATCATCATTAAGAATAGTTCTGGCAATACCTGGCCACGATCCTCTAAAGCATATGCGACCTAGCTCGTATGGTTCAGCTTCGTAGATCTCATTATCAGTGCTTTCTTCTTTAATTACTACAGGTTCAATACCATAGAAAGGCAGAGAGGCACACTCGGGCTGACCCAAAATAGTGTTTGGAATAGGAGCAATCATTATACCACCTGTTTCTGTTTGCCAATAGGAGTCCACAATATGGAGATTATTGAATGATTCAGTAAACCACTTGTAAGCTTCTTTATTGATTGGTTCTCCTACGGAGCCAAGAAGTCGTAAAGAATTCAGATTGTAAGATCCTACAAATTCGTTGGTTGAAAAATACTTTCTCAGAGTTCTAACCACGGTGGGAGCAGTATAGAGTTGCGTTATACCAAGAGATTCAACAAGCTTATACAGCCTATAGTAGTCTGGGTGGACAGGAGTACCACCAAACAGGACAGTTGTTACACCGTTTAGAAGAGGACCATAGATTGAATAAGTATGGCCAGTGATCCATCCTATGTCAGCAGTACAAGCAAATACATCTCTTTTCTGAAGAGAGAAGCATTCCTTTGTTGTAAGAGCAGCATATACTAAGTATCCTGCAGTAGTATGAACCATTCCCTTTGGTTTTCCAGTACTCCCACTTGTGTACAAATAAAAAAGTATATCTTCTGAATCCACAGGCTCATGATCAATGAAATCAACAGAGTTGTTCTTCAAGTCAGACCAGTAGGCTGTACTTAATCCCAAAGCTTTTGGTTTATCATATTTAGTCTCACTCTTAGTCTCCACATCGAATACTAAAATATCCATCGGCCTCTTACACACCACAGTCTCCACGTTCTCCCAGAAAGAAATTTTCGAAGAAGCTCTTTCAACGACATTTGAAGTGATGAGAAACTTTGAATTTGAATCTTCTATTCTCAGCAGAACACTGTCTGGACTGAAACCACCAAATATACAGTTGTGAATAAGACCTAATCTAGCACAAGCCAGAGCTGCAAAGACTGCTTCAGGACACATAGACATGTAGATTGCTACACAGTCACCCTTTTTCAATCCTTTCTCTTTAAGCAGTGTGGCTACTTTGCAGATGTATTTTAAACACTCTGCGAACGTAAAGCTAGTACAATTGTTGTCATTGTCTGAGTATATCAAAGCCACCCTATCAGGCTCCAGATTGTAATGCCTGTCAATACAATTGTAGCAAGCATTGAGTTGTCCTCCATCATACCATCTCGAGGAGCAGAAATCTCCATTGTGTACTTGCTCGAACATCTTGTCCCAGGTTATCAAAGACGATCCCTTTTCCCGCCAAAATTCTTCCTTGTTGGAGACAGAAAAATCATAATTCTTCTTGTAGTCCATCTGGGGCTAATAATTCTTAGTTAAATATTTTTAGTGTCCAATTATTCTATCTATCAAATCATTTACAAAACTAATTTTTTTTGAGACAAATAAAGAAAACTTTTAATTTAATTGGTACACTTTTCCAAATATTAGAACTATAAGACCATTTAAATGATATATTGGAATGATACATTGAAACAAACAAACAACAAGTTTCAAATATATTGTTCTTTTTAAATAGTGATTCTATATTGTATTTCAACATTCTATACTATACTATTCATTTTACCTCCATCTTTCTATATTTATAATCTACTTCGCTTTATCCCATGGAGACAGTCAAGATAGAAGTTTTGCCAGGAGGAAGAAAACCAGAATATGAAAATGGTCTTTATAAGTGTTTCTTGTCAGAAGATGGGGAGATCCCAGCAAATACTGGAGGCTTGGTTCCTATTGGTGTGAGAATAAAGATACCAAACACCCACTTTATAAACGTATTCAGTAAGACTCTTAAATCACTAGGAGGTGTAGGGGACAGTGATTACAGAGGACCTATGTACTTAATTATTTTCAACAATTCCTCAGAGCCTTTGAAATATAAAAAAGGAGACCAGGCTGGGTTTTTTAGTCTAATAAAAATCAGAACCCCACCTATCGAGATGGTAGAATAAAGATATTTTAACGTTTAAATGTTTTATAAGTATTTTTAGGCTAAATATTTTTACTGGCTTTTTAAAGTTTACTGGTTTTTGAAATTTCTTATTTTTTTGGCCATGACAAGGACTTACACAAAGATAAAAACAAAGCGATTGATTCTGAAGCTGGTGAGCAGAAAGAAGAAAGTAACCTTCTCAGAGGGTACCATAGACAACGAACACATGAACAAGAAGAAGAGCAAGATCTGCTGCATCTTCCACAGCAACAATGAGTGTAGAGATAAAAACAAGTTTGAAAGAGGGTAAGAAATCTTTTTAATCCCTCAATGACTGTGAAGATGACGTATGATAAAAACATTCCAAACACCATTGAAATTACAGTGGAGGGAGAGACACATTCTTTGGGGAGCAGTCTTGCAGATGAGATATCTCGAGACAGTAGATGCAAGTTTAGTACGTATAAGGTCGATCATCCAATGGACGAGCACATGTCTATCAAAGTATGTGCAGATGGATCGTGTGCAGTTAAAGATCTCATCACTGAGACTCTAAAGAAGCTTGAAACATCCACACAAGATTTAATAAACCAGCTTCTTTAAATTTTCAGTGCAAATTATTTTTATTAATTTTTAGCAGTTTGTTGATAAAAATTTTAAAATTTAAACCTCAAAGATTATGAAAAAAAGAATAGGTGTGATAGGAACAGGTAACTGGGGGACTACTCTAGCCAAGATGATTGCTAATAATGTCACTAAGAAGAATGCCAGTAAGTACTTCGATAAAACAGTGGTTCTCTGGGGTATTGAAGAAAAGTACGAGGGAGAGCTTCTTTCCAGTGTTATCAATCTCCAGCATATTAATAAAAAGTATCTCGATGGCGTTGAGCTCCCTCACAATATATTTTGTACTTCAGATATTTCTAAATTTACTGATATCGATATTGTTGTAGTAGCTTTACCACATCAATTTATTGGAACTATGGAGTCTTTTAAGAATGTCATAAAGAATAATTGTATAGCAGTAAGTGTCATCAAAGGGTTTATAGACCATCCCAATGGATCTATTACATTGATAAGCTCATACCTCAAAGATTTACTAGGATGTCGTATAAGTGTGTTGATGGGAGCCAATATAGCTACAGAGGTAGCCCGAGGAACAATTTCAGAAGGTACACTTGGCTATAACGATGAGGATTCTAAAGAGATTCTTTACTATATGCTCAATTCGTACTCGTACAGAGTTACCTGTGTAAAAGACATCCCAGGAGTGGAGCTAGTAGGCTCTTTGAAGAATGTTGTAGCTTTGGGATGTGGGCTTGTAGAAGGCTTGGGCTATTCTGGGAATACTAAAGTAGCTATCATGAGGAATGGTATTATTGAGATAAGAAGGTTTCTTAAGTTCTTCTACCCTGAGTCTAAAGACGAAACTATCTTCCAGAGCTGTGGTATAGCAGATTTGATTGTCTCGTGTCTCGAAGGTAGAAATTATAAATTTGGAGTAATGAAAGGGAAGGAAGACATGTCTTTGGAGGACTTCGAAGAGTCTATTGGAGGTCAGAAGATCCAAGGAACTGGAACAGCAGAAGCCATTTTCAATTTCTTGGTTTTCAAGAAGAGAACAACAGATTTCCCTCTATTTGTAAATACCTACATGATTTTTGTAGAGAATTCTGAGCCTAGTGAGATTTTAAAATGCATCTCAACGGACTCTTTGAAAGACGTGTTTGATTAAACTTTGTAATTGGAGAATCTTTAAGTTGATTAGTCTCTACTTAATATCATAGTTAAATATTCAAATATCAATTTTACCATCAATTACTTAATATCAATTCATTTACTACCTTTATTGGTTTGTGTTTTTTTTTGATTTGTTTTGAATGAACAAATAAAAAAATTCAAAATATTTAATTAAAACAAACACAGGAAGGATGGTAAATTACAACAGAGAAAACACCGTATTCTTGTTCGATGTAGATGGAACTCTAACACCATCTAGGTGCACAGCCAACGACCAAATCATCCACATGCTTAAGGAATTGAGAAAGAGAGTGAAGATCGCCTTTGTAGGAGGCTCTGACATCAACAAACAGGTTGAGCAGATAGGAGACAACTGTCTATCGCTGTTTGATTACTGCTTTCCCGAGAATGGGCTGAGTTTCTACAAAGAGGGAAAACTTATCAAACAAGAAAAGATCATTGATTACATGGGAGAAGAGCTTTATAAGAAGTTTGCCAACTTCTGTCTCGAGTATATGAGTAGGATAGATATTCCTAAGAAGAGAGGAACCTTTATTGAGTACAGAAATTCAATGATAAATATTTGTCCTGTGGGAAGAAGCTGTTCTAAAGAGGAGAGACAGGAGTTCTTTGAGTACGATAAGAAGCACAAGGTTAGAGAAGCAATGGTTGAAGCTATGACTAAGGAGTTTTCTCAACATGGTATGGACTTTGTGATAGGTGGACAGATTTCTATTGATTGCTTTCCTAAAGGCTGGGACAAGAGATACTGTTTGCAACATATTAACGAAGAAAAGATCTCAAATGTTATCTTCTTTGGAGATATGACACACCCTGGAGGTAATGATTATGAAATCTACAAACATAAAGATGTCGTAGGAATAACAGTTAAAGGACCAGAAGATACTCTGAAAAAGGTAAACGAAGAGCTTAAAAAACTGAATATTGAAACAATAAATTGTGTTTAAAAATTATAAAAGGTTGACATGTTAAATTGTATACTAAAATAATTGATATGTTAAATTGTATTTTATTATTGTATACTTTGAATATATTTCTTAAGAGGTTGGCTTGCTACACCTCTGTGGTTATACAATCTTGATTCCTCTAGGGTCAATTGGGAATATGTTTTTCGGGTGGCTTCTGGGACAAAAAGATCATCAAAACATTTTTGTTTACCGTTATATTTGCTGATTTCTCCAGGAACAGAGCTAGAGAAAATCTTATAGTCGAATTTACCCCCTTGGTACCTTCCGATCCCTAGCATACACTTAGCCTTCGATCTTCTACCGATAGCTTCCACAAGCTTGTCTAATGTCTCTAGTCCCATATTGATAAAGTCTTTGAAATAGGGTCCTGGTAGGGTTTTATAGCTTTCAATCTCTAAGCTACAATCATCTATAATAGTCAAGTTGTTTTCATTTAGTTTACATGCTTTGAAAAGCTTGTCAATAGCTATTTCCTCGTCTGTTCCCTGGATCTCTTCTATCTCTTTATTGAATTGTATCAGATCTATACCCAAATAGTAAGACAGTTCTTTAACTTTCTTTGCGCTTGTTGTTACAAAATAAATTTTCATAACGGTAAAATTTTTGACAAATAAAATTGATCAAATTTAGGAAATATAATCAAATGTACTAAATCAATCCAGATTTAATTAAATACTTCTTAAGCTCCACACTGGCTTTAAAACGCTGACTTATTAATTTTATTTCTTCTAAAGGCAAAGCTTCATAGGATTTTGTATAGCCAATAGGACGAAATATTGATAGTAGTTCATCATAAAACACCTCATTGGTCACCACAATTTATCACTGAAAACAGCCTTCAAAAAACCTATAAAGCTCCTCACCGTCTTTGTGATAACACAGACCTAATATGGTTACGATCTCAGCCTGCCGCACTAGCTTGCTGACTATACGTTCAATGCACTCACAGCCCTCCTTCATAAAATTTTTGGCGTATGGACCCGGAAACTCCCTTTAAAGCTTTTATTTCAAAGCTTGTATCATCAACAATTATTATTTTATCTTTATTCTCCTGTAACACCTTCTTTAACTTATCTAAAGCTATCTCTTCTTTGGATCTTTGTATTTCTAGAATATCCAACGCAAGTTCTTTAATGGGAAGCTTTTAAAGCTCGCCATTTCTTCTTTCTTTCTTTCTATCTATTGTTAGTTGTTACGAAATATAAATCCATGGACATGGCCTTAATAGATTGTGAAATTTGTGTCACAATATTGATTTAATATTAATTTAAATAGAAAATTTGTTTTTGAGAACTTAAAAATATATTTTCACAAAAATTTTTCATTAGGATTAAAAAATAAAATAAATAAAATGTCATTTAATGAAACTAAAAGCAAGAAAACGAGTCATTTAGGCGGTGAGCTATAGCTATTTCTCCAGCTTAGTTGTAAAATAATGGCTTTCAGTTTCATTAGAATTATAAAAATTCTGTTTATAATGGTCTTCTAAATTTATTTTTGGTACCTTCTAAATTTGTTTCTTGTACCCACTTATTTGTTTCGGGTAGCTTATAAACTTGTTTTTTTGGCATCTAAATTTATTTTTGGTACACACTTAATTATTTCGGATAAATTCAATTTAATTTATTTACATTAAACTGTGTAGATTATCAAACATTTATTTTTAAATTAATTTATTATTTAAAAGGTACTCCTTCAATTTCTTACAAGCTAATCCCCTATGGCTAATAGCATTCTTTTCTTCAAGACTCATCTCTCCATAGACTTTTGTTTGGCCTTTTGGTAAAAATACTCCATCAAAACCAAAACAATCTACATAATCTGTTTTAACAATAAATCCATCTAAGCACCCTTCAAACAATTTGTAAATGGGCCTTCCATCTTTGTAATATCCAATACCAATCATTGTACTTGCAACTGTCTCTCTTCCAATCTTCTCCACAATTTTTTCAATAACATCGAATCCAATCTTAATAAAATCCTTCCCGTATGGACCTGGAAATCCATTCATTGCCTTTATTTCGATGCTAGTGTCATCGATAATAACAATTTTATCTTCATTTCCTTTTAAAGCTTTTTGGAGTTTATCTAAAGCCACTTCTTCTTTTGTTCCTTGTATTTCTTGGATATCGATGCTCAACTGCTCCACAGGCAAGGACAAACAAGCTTCTAGCTCTTTTTTCTTTTTATCGTTTGTAGTTACAAAATATAATTTCATAAATAACGGCTTTAAAATTTTTAAGATTTTCTTTGAAATTTGTAAAAAATTAAATTTTAATGTCTTTACGGAGTGAAAATCTTTGTGTGTTTATTATTTGTTTAGGTAGAAAATTTTTAAATGAATATACGGAGGAGTATAATATTTTTTGAATTATTGTGTTATTAGAGAATGTGAATAAATTTTCTAGAATTCTAAAATATCTCCAAATTTGTAAAATTAGACAGGTTTTAGCAAATCGTAACGGTAAAGTATAAATCTAATATATTTTTATCAAAATAACATTTGCAATCAAAGATGATTTAAGAAATTTATACTGTTTTGATTTTAAAATTTGATTACATTCCTTTCTTGGACAATTTTTTTAACACAAAAAATGATCAAAAATGTTAATTGTTCTTTAAAATCAAGACTTATATTTGAAATTAAGATAATTATAGTCTCATCTTTATATGCTCGAAAAATTCTAAACTGATTTGAAATGCGCTGTTTTTGGTCATCTTATAGATTTTCGATCAGATTAAAGAGCATATTTATGGATTTACTTGTAGTTTGATTGTGTTAGTGATTCCATACTATTTGTTACTAATTTCTATGAAGTTCTATGACGTTCAAATGTGTTAAGAAAAAATCTGCTCCAATTTTAAAGAAAATTATGGAATCGACAATATAAATAATAGAATTATATTCACCCCTATTTTAATGAGTGGAAAACTAAATGTTATATCGGCTAGTATCACACTAATTACATCCATGTTAGGAGCAGGAATAAACTTTATGCCATCGGCATTTGAAAGCATAGGTTACCTTTATGCTGGCCTGATTATGACTCTTATTACTCTACTGACTATCTTTACACTATACGCTATTAGCTACTCAGTACAGAAGCAAACAGACACAAAAGACATAACTTACTCATCAATAGGATATAATACTTATTATATGCTTGGTGTTTTTGTAGATTTAAGTATCGTTTTGGCTCTTTATCTTATCTGTTTGGCATTCTTCAACTATGTAGTAGAGATGGCTGTTTTGTTTTTCACTGGGCTAAACACAGAATGTGAGAACTTCAATCGCTACAAGATACTCTTTATGACTGGGATTATGATACTCTTCTATTTTGTATCCTTGAAAAAAGATCTAGGAAGTCTGAAATACACGTCGTACGCAGGGGTGGCTTCTGTTTTCTATTTGATATTTCTTGTGATATTTCTGAATTTTTTTATTGGTGACAATCTAAGCAAAGGAACGTTCAATGCTCGGAATAATGAATATCACAAAGGTGTTTCTATGTTGCTCCTGGCTATGTCTTGTCAGATTAATATGGTTAAGGTCTACACTGAAATGAAGGTGAAGAGTACTATGAATATTCTTATCGTTGCTCTGGTTGCTTCGGTTGTAGGAGGTGCAATATATTCTACTGTGGGGTTCTTTGGCTATAGGCTATTTGGAGAGAGTGCAAAAGATAAAGACATTATAAATATCTTTTCCGATAAAAGTTCCTTTTTTAATGTTTACTTGTACGAACATCATCCTAATCTTAAGTATTTACCTTCCATAGCTGTTATAGGAGCTATGATAGTCCTCATGGGCAGTTTCCCTTTACAAATAAACCCAGCTGCATCTACTATAGTAAAACTAATTGCTTCTAAAGAGAACGCTAACAAGGTTCGTATTTCTACTATCACAATCATATGTCTTTCTATCTATATAATTAATTTCGTTCCGAAATTAAACCTGGGTACTATACTTGGAGTAGTAGGTGCAGTTTTCTCGAACTTTTTGTCCTTCATAGCACCTTGTCTTTACTATATAGCAGCTCATAGATCGTTTGGTGTTCCTTCTTTAATATCAATATTACTTATCATATCGAGTGTCTTGTTCGGAGTATACATGCTGTATAACATAGCGATATCTTTTACTCAGTAGATTGTACTCTATCTGTAAAGCTTCTTCTTTTTAAGAATGATGTTTGATGATATTAAAGTTTTAGCTATTAATTAAAAACTGATTTCTTTTTAAATTTGTAACATCAAGGCACTAAGAAGGGAAGATGTAAATGTAAATAAATTTGTATTAACAATATCCATATAAATTCAAATATACAGTAATTTCAAGTATGTTGTACTCAAGCGTGTAATAGCCAGATAATTAAAAATGTTTATCAAGTATATAAACACCTACTTTATAAGATTTATTCTTTTATTAATATGATACTTAAATTAACAAAAAGAAAATATCCTCCGATAATCAATCAAATTTATTGTGAATAGAAAATTTGATTGAGTATTCCAAAGAATATACAAAATCTTAACAGTTTATTTCCCTAAAATAACACACGTATTTTTATTCTTTTTTATACCAATTAGTTAGTATTTAATGTAAATGTAAATTAAACAGAAATTATAAGTAGAAGCTATTTAACAAAAGCTTTTATAATGCAGATATCATAAAACAACAAAAGTTTCCATGAATTTAACAATACAATTTGCATCTAACGAGATAACATATTTTATTTTAATTAGATCATAAATGGTAATTTATTTTGAGCGAGAAACAAAAATAAATATAAAAGTAGTCCTTCAAAAATTAACAATGTGCTTTTTTAAAACCAGAGATATATTCAACTATATCCAAAAAAGTGAGGAACCCAAAAGAACAGTCGAAGAGAGAAAAACGAGACAATCTACTCCAAGAATCACAATGAGGGAGTACACTGCAAGTGAGATTAGAGAAATTGAAGAGAATCTAGAATATTCATTGTATCTTAGACAGTCTATAATATCTAGAAGAGCTATGAGACTGGCTGATTTCTTCGAACAGAATAATTCAAAACTCAAGACTTGCTTAAATCCTCTTGGGAAGTTTAATATAAAGACCAATGAAGAGCCACAGTCTACTTTATTTAAAAGAGACTTTGATTTTAAAGATACTTTACTGATATTCAAATCTTTAGATAAAAAAAAGACATCTATTAATGGTCTTAGTGAGAAGATTGATAAAGATAAAAGATCTTATTCTTCAGAAGCAGATGTAAACTCAGTAAAGTGTACACAAACTATCACTAAATCAACTACTAAGTTGATTATTGGAGATGATATTAGATCTACTGGTGATAACTCACACATAGATGAGATTAAAAATGATTCCACAATTTTAAATACTCCGATTGATCACACAGAGGATAAGAAACTTAGTGATGACGATTTACCATCTACTCACCATCACACTACTAATACCATTGATATACAGAAATTAATAGATTGTTCACAACCTAAAGTAGATTTAGAGAAACCATTAAATACACCACCTTACAATATAGAAGATAAATTATCCGATACTAAATCTTCTGATACTACCTCTAGATACTATCAGATGACTACACCTGATTATAGTTTAGAAAATAGAATGTTTTCCTTTAGAGAGGTGTTTTTTAGCTGGGAGAATAGATGTTCTCTATAAACAAAATAAATTTATAGATATTTAAAAATAGATTTATAAATATTTAATATGAACAGAAAGTTTTTTTTTGTGTTTCAATACTAAAACTACTATCATTCAAGACCAATAAAATATTCATTTGAATACACGTAAATATAATTTAACAGAATGTCTACTTTCTAAATGTATCACAAGCACAGTCAGTACAAAATTGTTATTTAGGTTGGATAATTTGTTCCAATTCTTTTAATTAATATCAAAAAATCCTCAGTTTATAATTGAGAAATTTTAAAGAAAAATTAATTTAAATAAAGGAGAATTCATCAAGCACAAAAGTAGATAAAAATTCAATTCATCTCAATGCAATAATAGTGTCTTATCGCTAGATCTTAGTAAGTCGTTAAGAGTAATGACCTATAGAGTGAAAACAGGTTCGTATAAGTGAAGTATAAGACACTATGCATCTTCTCGAGAGTAACATAGCAATCATCTGAGTGAAGCTTAGTTTGGAAAACGTTTTAGAGCTGAGTGATCGGCACTACTCGAGCAGGTTCGTAGCACTTGTCCAACACAAGACATGGTAAGCAGACTATCGAAGAGGTAGTTTGACTACACTGTAGACTTGGCGCTAAAAAAACAAAATAACCGCATTCATATAGCTAAAGTAGTTTTTCTTCTTAAAAACTTAACTTCTATCATCAGTATCTTAAACTATAAATAATTTTATCGGTTTTATATTATTTCAGTTATTCTTCAATTTCTCAGTCTCTTGTTTAGGCTTTTAAATTTTATTCTCGGTTCTTCAAGGCTATAGATTGTATATACTCCTCAATACTGGTCAAAATATCATGTCTCCTTTAAATAAATCATTGTATTTAATTACACAATTGATACATATTGAACAATTAAATTTAAACGCATAGAATTGATACCTTCATTATCCATTAATTTATATTTTCTCAGCTTCTCTGTTCTACTTGTTACTGATTATCGATGAATGCCTACTTTGACTATCAAGATTTTCTTCTTTTAATAACAATTAAAAGAGATCGATCATGTCAAATTTTACTTTTTTTCACATGTCTGTCGACCTTAAACCCAACGTACTTTATGATACAATCTCTTGTACTGACTGTTTCAAAGTTTATTACATATAATATTATTTGTATAGGATGTGTTCTAGGCATTCCAGGGCTTTATGTATGTGTTTCTAATTAAAAAATTATTCCATTAAACCTTGTAAAATGATTTTACATTATTAATAATATAAAGAAATTTAATTTACAGTTTTAATCAGTAATTATTTATATTTTGTTGTTCACTCGTATGTTAAATTTGATGATACTTGAGACTATTATTGTTCTTATATTTCTTAGAACAATTTTCAAAAGGACAATTAAATGGCTTAAGAACTTGGTCTTTCTTTATCGTTTAAACATTTTCACAGATAGCGAAGACCAAATGCAAATGAAAATTTGAACTACATCTATCTCAAATAAACTTGGCACCATTTAAAACTGTTCTTTTATGTTTATTTGTTGATGGTCCTTCTATTTAAATGCATGTTACTTTTTCAAGCTTTCTATTATTTCTCAAACTTCAACACTAATGGCACTTTTAGAACAGTATTTGCATCAGCCATTTTTGCAGTATCTTTGGCTATGTAAAACATCTCGTTTTTACAAGTTCTGTGTTTTTCTTCATTTTCACAATTCTCTCTTGTGAGTTTTTCTAAATTAGACAATGTATCATTTTTAATCACCACTGGAACATTTTTATTAGTTACGAGCTTTTGGTTTCTCTTGATGTGTACAGCAGTATCAGATTTAATAGAAGCCTTTCTTTTTACTAATCTTTTCTTCAACTTTTTTTTTCTTTTTGAGCCTGTAATCTGCTCTCATTTCCCACATTTTGTACTGTTTCTTCAAATAAAGGATCGAATTAACCAAATTTAGAAGCCCGTATCATAGCAACAATCTTAATATAAATCCCTTCTTTGTTACAGGAAGTGCATCTTAAACATGCTTTTGCTTCCTTATAAGGGGGCAATTTAAAGTTGATATATCTAATCTTGGGTAGTTCAGAAGCGAAATTCTAGTCAATTTCGTTTTTTTTTTTCATTGCAACTGGTGGATAGAACCTACACACCTGCTTTTTCCTCGGTATTAAGTTTAATGCTTTTTGAAGATTACTCTTCATTTTTTTGTTTGCTGACATTGTAATTATTTATTCTACCCTTTTTACTGAAGTGAGTATTTAGCTTATGATCTTCTGAATAGAAATTCTGCCCTACGGCGTATTTGTTTCTAAGTACATTTTTAACTATTGAACCACGGCTTTCTCATCATATCTATGGTAATTCAGCATGTTTATACATACAGTCCTTCATCATCAGAATGGGGTTTAAAGGACGAAGCACGCTTTTTAGTTTTTATTAAGCTATTTTTTGCTTTTCTTAGATAGAAGATTGCTATTAAATGCTGAGGTGGGAAGATTCACATGTTTATTGTCTTTTTTAATATCACCAAGTAATATAGCTGCGTCTATATCGTCAACATACACGTATTTAGAACCAGAAAATTAAGCGTCTTTTGATTTCTTCTCCAGTTGAGTAGAACGGTTGTTCCTTGTTGATAGCCTGATCGTTGGGATCCACATTATCAAAGTTACTGATAAAGTGGTCTTTCAGCACTGGCCATACGCTCATTATCTTCTCTCAGCGTCTTTCAAAATCACCATTAGAGTGACGATTTAATAAATCGTAAAAAGCATTCATTGTGTCTTCAAGGTCTATATCCTGGAGGCAGGATTGGCACAATGAACACTATTGCTGTTTTGCTTATCTTCGATGACGCTTTTCTTTAGTATCATCAAGAACCACAGATTTTATTTTTTTAAAGAGCGAACTACGGAGTCCACAACCATCATGATCCCAGAATCATCAGTCTTGCCTGGCCATTTTCTTGGGTGGAGATCACAAAAAATTAGTCTCTGCAACCTTCGGAGTTTTGTAGAGGTATTTCTTAAAAGTAGAGAAAGTGGTTCTTTACTCTCTTCTTGCTTCTCAGTTGTTGAGTGTTTTTTAACTTCTGACATGGACGAATAAGGAAATGAATTATAAAGATTCTTTCAAAAATAAACATAAATTATATTGGTTTAATTAAAGTAAAACCAAATATTCACATCCATTGACGTCTAAATGACACCTTTGGTGTGTTTTATGTGATTTGACCCTCTGAATTGATTTTGGATATTCTATTTAGAAAATTTTCCCTCTAAGAATAACCAGTAAACAAGCATAGTTGATGATTGAAAACCGATATAAAAATGTGATGAGTGGAGATTGTTTCCTGTGTATGAAAAAATATAACAATAAGATATTAAATTTATATTTAGATTAAATATTAAACTTTAATTGATACATTTACTGATTAATTGAAAATCTATTTAATTTGAAAGAATATAAATAAAAAGAAGATTCTTGTAGAAAAACAAAAATATATTTTAATACACATGGGCTTTCGTTTAAGTTTAAAAGTCTAATGAAAGAGCCTTTATCTGCTTCTTTTGAAACTCGTCGTTTCTTACATTATAAAATATTATTTAATTCTTTAATAAGTATCTTGGTTGGTTTAGAGTAGATTTTTAGATTATAAAAAATCTAAACATCTATTCAGGGCAAGAAAACGTAGGTTTGTCAAGAAACAAACAAATAATGTACATCTTGCAACCATCTGTGACCTTATATTGAGATATGACTATATGAGGCGCCACAATTAAGTGGAGAGGTATTAATATTTGTTAATGTGAAAATTATATCTTTAATAAAACGTCCAAAGGGATAACCAGCTCGGTCCAAAAGATCATTTTAAATTTAAACCCCGATAATATGGTTTATTTGAGCGGAAACACGATATAAAGATATGCCACAATAAACCTGAGCTTTACTATTAAAAAAAAGTAGAGAAATTTTAGTAAAGAAGGGTGAATAACTTCTCTATAAATACAGTCTTAGTATTGTAGAAAACAAAAAAGAATATTTAAATAAAATTCTTATGTCAATGAATTAGGACAATTTATAATGCTGAACAAGGCAACTCTCTATATAAAGGCTTTGAACGATCTAGCTACAAAATAACATAATAAATACATTGTTGTTCTGAGAAACACTGTAACTTTTGTCTAACTACCAGTAAACAAGAAGATTTTAGAGTCCATCTCACACGATCGTAGCCTGTAGATTTTTATGAAGACATTGGATATCTACTATTGAGTAAGATCATATCAAATCTTATAGAACCCTCGTTTGAGTAACCAAGCAGACAGGTCTAAGAAACAACGAAAACACAAAAAATGCAGCTAAAATAAAATAATTTTTGTTGTTTTTGTGTGAACTAAAACATATTTATGGCCTTAACGATTGGTAAATTAAAAGTTTTAGACGACCTTAATTTATCATTACAATTATATTGGGAGTTGACAACTTTATTAAATTTTAATAAATTAAATAAAACGAAAAAGTCTTTTTGGAAAATCTACAGTCCCCTTCTATTGATTCTAAAAGGTTCATATAGGGTTGATCATCACAATCAGGAATAAAATTGGTACAATAATAACTCCTTTGAGAACATATAAACAAACGAATTGCTTCAAGGATCTTAGTCACTGCTAAACCTTTTATTAATAACAAGTATAATTTGGTAATAAGAAGACTAAACAGTCGATACATTCTTTTAAATTTTGTTTAATCTAGATTTGTATTAAAGATCTTAGTTTAAAGAAATATTATATTGATATAAGAAGCAATAATAATATCGAATTTTGATGCATTATTATACATTAGAATGTAGTTCAAAAGGAAGTTAATATTTATGATTATGTTTTGCTATAGATTAAACAAAGTACAACAAACAGAGTACAAAGAATCTAAATTATAACGTCATATTTCTTAAAAATTAAAAAAGATACTAAATTTATCACATAAAAGTCGACTTAATACCGATAATTAGTTATATACTTGGTATTTCAGTTGGGAAAAGATCGGAAGCATTTTTCCATAGAAGTAGATCAGTGAGTTACTTGCTTAGTTTATCTTTTTCCTTCGATTTTTACGTGTTATATATACTTATTTGGTCAGGTAAAAAAGAATCAAATGTCATCTTGAGTACCAGAGATTAGGTAATCCTTTTAGAGAGTACACCTAAGTCTAAGAGATAAAACATATGTAAATATTTATAACCACACCGTCGCAGGTCATTATCTAGGGAATAATCTTTGTCCCACATTTTTGGATATTGTCGAGGTGGTCGTATTTTCGAATCTTTTCATTTTTATAACGCTCAAGAGAACCAGATCGTTTATTCTAACCTCGATGATCATTTTCCTTCACCTTTGTATTCACAATGAGGATGTCTAGCTTATTATGGGATACTCTCACATCGGTAACTTATCGTTTTTACAGGAATTTCTGCATAATCACTAGGGCTCGGATAGAAGAGGGGATTGAAAATCAAAGGTGCCGAACCAGTAAAAATATTCTTTAAACGAACTCAAAATCGTCTATATTGATTCAATATTTTTCACCAATGCTGTATATTTAACTTTCACTGGGCAAGACTCTACCAACCTCCTTTAAAAATTTTAAATTTTACCCCACCTTTCCCTTATATTTACCCCTTAACGTACCTCTTCCTCGCTCTTTCGTCCAAGCCCTAATAATCACTAATCATGACTTCTTGTACCGAGTGTGTTCAGGTAACCCCATACTTCATACACATCAAAAGATGG
>SBJO01000100.1:0-18694 GCA_015832245.1 Nosema granulosis
ACAGAAATTCTAAGGGTTAATGAAAAATAGACTTACAAGTATCAAAAAAATGATATCAAGCCAACTGAACAACGAAAAATTATTATTTTATTCCGAATTCGAAACTTTTGACAGTTTTCTTGATTTTTATTCCTCTCTAACTTTCTTAACCATTATGTCTCATGTAGAAACTTGGAAAGATGTACTATGTTCATTAAAAATTTTGCTAAAAAGAATAGGTGTGGTCATGTATTTACTTATTTAAAAAAAAACATAGAAATTATCTTTAGAAGAAATTCCGTTGATCAGTTTATAATCAAAACGAAGATGAAACAAAAAAAAATTCGTAGCCGTTACCATCGCCTATAGCAGGTTGTACATCGCATGCAAGGCACTGATCTCTGTAATCATCCCTGACCTTAAATTATGAAATTTTATTGTCATTTATGTTTCAATCAAATGATAAAGGGAGATCTTTAATCTTTTATCCTTTATCAATTAATTTATCAGAAAAATAAATATAAATAAGAACTGAAATTGTGATGGGTGCAAGATAACAATTCAATAAACCAAGTTTCTTTCACTTCGCCTTTTGTACTTAACAATAAAAATATAAAGAAGAATTCTACATTAGATTTTGATTGACACTATTTATTTATTTTAATACATTAAGGTAAATTATTTGCTTTTGTATCAAAAAGCGAAATTTGTTTACAAAAACCATTATTAGATAATAGGTTTTTTAACAGTTTAGATTTATAAGTTAATATTTTGCAATAAACCCTATTTTTTAGTAATTTTTTGGATTTGAGTAATTTTTTGAGTAAGTGAGTAATTTTTTGAGTAAGTGAGTAATTTTTTGGATGGGTTAGTAAAATTTTGTGACAAAAAAGATTTTCCAAAAACCAATAAAGCGATAGCTAGCTTCTGGGAAATAGGTTCTGTAATTATGTCAATCCAAATACACTGCGCGGTCATGAACTTAGAAGATTAAGGGAAGGAGGAAGACCAAGGAGAAGAAGAAGAGTTTATGTCAATCAAGAAGAAAAAATCAAACGACTTTGGCAGCAATTTACAGATGGTCTAATTAATCTCTACGACTTGATGAATGAACTAAAAGAGGCTATTGATTAAATGTTTAAATGATTTTTTATTTATGAGTAATTATTATGTTTAAATATTTAATTAATAGAATATATTTGTAGTTAAGTGAATTTTGAAAATGGTTTTTTAAAAGAAAAAATATGCATGCATGTCATTCTTTTTGGGTTAAAATTTTTATTTTTTCAGCGAATTGAGAAAACAGAGAATTAAGAAAATAGCCAATCATGTAAACAGCGAATTGAGACCACACGGTCTAACTACTTTCTAAGTTTAATGAAAGGCTGATTGATATCTTTGAGCTTCTCTCAGGAATGAAAAATACTATTAATTAAATTAATTTTAAGCTAAAATTTAATATTTTTATAAGCAAAAACAGGTGTTAAAAAAAATATTTTTCCCCATAATCGTAGTTCGCTCTTTTTGAACAGAACTATTTTTATTATTATATTTTCTTTAAATAATTATAGAACCAACATCCATTTTCAGAATACTATTATGTCACTTTTCGAGTTTTCTACAGTAACCTCATCGTATCCTATCATGTTATAATTTCGACAAGATACTGGTGGAGTCGATCTTTTTATTGTTCATTTCTTATCATTGATTATTATTTGATCAATGTAAGCCTCAAAGTCATCAAGTTATGGTTCAAAGTTAAATAAACAGAGACATCGGTACGATACGCCCTATGCTTATGGTTAAATGTTTGATGAAGGATATTTTGTGCACTAGTGATTCTTTAAGCTTTGATCTTATTTATTTTCGAATGCAATATAGCTTTCTTCTGTCATTCTTCTTATACCACAAATCTTCACTTTTTTATTTAGTCTAGTGAATTATGTTAGAGAATCATTTCAAATTATTCCTATGTGAACACATTGGAATGAATTACTTCTTTGCTAAGTCTTCATCAATACGTTTATATCATTTCAAATTTTCTTGTCCTGACAGTGATGAGAGCTTATTTTTGAGTTCACATGCCATAACAGAATTTCTCTAGTTAGTGTAAGCAAACGGAACAAGTATTCTCGGTTTCCTTCCATCCAGGGAAAAAAATTATTTTTACAAATTTAGAAGTTTTTATTCCTGCTTCACATAAATGTTTAAGCTGAAAAAGGCTTTTTTTATCTGTTTTCCGTTAACATTGTTTTGAAAAGAATTGTTGTCAAATATCTCGATTATTTTTCCTATTCTTTCATAGTTGTTATTCAATTTATTTTGAGCAACAATCGGTGTTGCTTGTATATAAATCAAGTCTTCTATCTTGAATTTTTCTCTATGTCTTACATTGAATTCCTTTGCATAGTTTGAATGATCAAGGTTATTTAATGTAATTTTTAATTATTTGTATCCTTTCATGCTTCGTTAGGAGAACTTCTTTTCCTCTATAATATGATCGATTCAGTTTTTATAATATCTTCTAAAACTTATTCGAAAAGATCCTCATCTAAATATTCTTCGTGATTTTTCTTAATTCCTGCATATGTTACAATGTAATCTTTCAATTCTCCCATTTGCTTGATGCTTGTCTATCCAAATTTTATAATGTTCAATATTCAACCAAGAATAAATTTATAATTTTTGTTGCACAAAATCCCTTGCCGTTAGCTGTTACAATCTTTTTTTTAGTTTAAAACCTAGCAATGAATCTGATTATAACTTTTTTTTTCTTCTGCTTCTTTTGATTTAAGTAATACCCTTTACATTTTCTTATATAATAATCTATCAAATTAAAAACACTATTTTTATCTATGAACATGATATTCATGGCTACAATGCTAAATATTTCATCGAAAAGCGATTTTTTATCGTTTTTTTACACATTTAATACGGTATCGCACGATCATCCGAAAAAAATATAATTTTTTTATACCCCCCCCCCTTAAAAAAATGACTTTCGTAATTTGGATTAAAGAATCTTTGGGTACATACATGTCAGCGGTAGATGGACACATTTATTATAAAACAAGACGTTAAAAGGTGTATTATACTGGACCTGTGCACATAAACGTTGTATATAAATATGCGTTACGTAGCTGGTTACATGGTAATACTTACCTTTGAATAATCATATCTGCCATCCTGGGTTTTACACTGTGATGTAAAAGAGTTTTTATTTTTATTTAACCTTTTATTTGTTTCCTCATAAGCCATCTTTCTCCTCTGATGTGAAAACAGCTTATATAGTTTCTACCCCGTTATTCTCTATATTCAGTACCAATAATATAAAAGCATCCTATTAACAGTGAACTTTTAGAGAAAGGCGAAGTTACATTGGAAGTCTCAGCTTCCATGTCGGAGACAAGCCCGACAATAGTAGAATAAATCTGAGATTTACAAATTTCAACTTAATGAAAAATTCAGATGGAGATATGGAATGCTAGAACCATATCCCACAGCAGCATACAACCAAAACAGAAGTGAACTTCCTATATTTATGGTTAGAATATTGAGATTGTGAATTAATTCCATTCTTTTGACTCACTGAAGACTATAATATACAGATATATAGATTTAAATCGACCATCTTCACTGCTAAGCCAGGTTATACTTTATTCTAGAGATTTTATTTTGAAAAATGGAGTTAATATGTTGCTATAAAGTAATCTTTCAACTAAAAAATGATCATTATGTGAAATATTGAGTATATTCTTTCTGTTAGTAGGAATTTGAAACTATTGGGGTATGATACGTTTAAATGTTTTTCACAAAAGTTTTTCAAATATATGTCGTTTATGCTGGCTTTTTGGACAGACCTTTCCAATTATTTATAATTTTTGGAAAATAAACCAGAAAGGACATACAGTATGTTTCAATAAAATGGAATGTTATATATTCTGATAAAATTAAACCCCTATTATGTTAAACACTTATATGGAATATTTTTTTAAAGCAAGTAGAAATGCTTTTGAATTTCCTTAAAAAACGTAATAATATTGTTTTTCATTATAAATCGCAATGCAGTTAGTTGACGCAAAAAGTAAAAACTGAAATCATTTTGCTTTTAGAGCAAAAAATGTCTCAGGTAAAAATTGCTAAGAAATTAAAGATCTCACAAGGAACAGTTTCAAAAAAATTAAATAAAGTTCATTAAAATAGCACATTTGAACGATCTAAATGAAGAGGTAAGCCAAAAAAATATACAGCTAAATTAAATCAGTGTTTTATTAAAAAAAAATATAATTAATGATGTGGAGTTGTTTTTCGGAGTGGGTAGACCAATATTTATAGATGGTACAATGAATGCTGAGTATTATGTAAATTTTTAGCCAATAATCTAAGCGATTCTGCCAGTTTAATGAGTCTTGGAGATTATATTTTTCAACAATGTAATGACCCAATCACACCTCAAAGTTTGAAAAAAATATATTTTAAATAAAAACAGATAAAACTTCTTATATGGGCAGCACAATCACCAGATTTAAATTCTATTGAGACACTCTGGGCAATAATAAATCGAAAATTGTCACAATTTCCGTCAAAAAAACTTGATTGAATTAAAAGAAATAATTTTACGCGAATTGCAGTCAAATCATATTGAATTGTGCCAAAAACTAGCTCTAAGTTTGCAAAAGAGATCATCAGAATGTTGTAAGGCAAAAAGACATCATACTAAATATTAAAATAAAAATATTCCATTTTTTTAAACCTTCTTAATTAATTAATTAATTCACTCTATCTCAGCACTCATACAATTGTGCATAGAATTCGTTGTATTATAGCATTTATTACAAAAATTTACAATATGACGTTAAGTTTTAATAAATTATACTGTTTATAACTTTTAAAAAGAATATATTAAATTTTTTTAAACATACTGTATATGAGTATGTTCGATATATTACATCCAGCCTTGACAGATATATTTTTGCACAAAAGAATATACCCATAGATTTTGAAGTAGCAGTTTTAATGCCATTAGAAGATCTTTTAATAATTCTTCAACTTCATGTTGTTTTTCCACTTTGCAAAAAGTTTATGGAGAAAAATTGCAAGTCTTGGTCTTAATGTTATTTTTAATGAAGATGAAGGTTTTAGAGACCCCTGTAGTCTAATTGTAGTACATAGGGTTTCTAGCTTGGAGGTGGGTGGTTCAAATCACCACCAAGGCGGTTTATTTGTATTTCTCTGGAGATGAGGTATAATGCAAGGTTTCGATCGTTGTCAGAAGATGTAAAAACAGTTAATTTCTATTTACACTTGAAACTAGGCCCATAGATCCTAGAGGATTGCTTTAGTTGATGTGCAAGTCTTGTAGTTTAATGATAAAATGCTTCTGACATAAGGAAGAGATGTGGTTAGAATCACAAACCAAGACACTTTCACAAGGGGAGTGAAAGATACACAGGGGAAAAGACGACATTGACGAGTAATCCTCAGGACTTACTTTCAGATGCTGTACACACTGCCAAGCTCGGTGGGTGTGTCTTGATCCAATGTATACGTTGGTAGTGTAATCGGTGTGATACTAGAGATATGTTAAGGATTACAATATGCTGTGAACTCTGTTGGATGTCACGCCCGTCAAGAGGAACTTCTGCGAGTCCTAGCTATGGATTAGGATGTTGGCTATCTAGTGGCGCCTGGAACCAAAGCCACCTGAGGTATAGTCGCGTTTGTTGCGCAATATGTCATAATAAGGGGGTGTTTTAGTAGGTAAGAATCTCACAGTATTTGAAAGGATATAATCACATAAGCACACATTTGTGTCTCTATGTAAGATTTGTCCCCGCCTAGACTTAAAAAAAAACTAATAAATATTTCTCTCTTCTATATTATAAAAATCAAAATTATTTTTTCCCTTAAGATTACATTAATTTCAGTTTAATATACTTAAAGACACTGTAAAACTTTAAAATAATATGTTTAAACATATCTCAAATTCCTAGATAATGTTCCCATCCGTAAATTCAACCGTTTACATAAAATTAGAACTGTTAAAATATTGAAAAATTGATTTATCAGCGTAAGAAAAAAATTATAAATTATATGAGCCATTTGTGGTTAAAAAAACAATAAACTATAATAATAGTTAAGAAGTATTTAAGCTGTGAACTAAGTTTCAAAAAATTATATTTATATTTTAAAACATTCTTTATGAAATGTCTCATTTTTACTCAAGAATTGCCTTTTTGTTTTAGTCGATAATAATCGCATTTTAAAAATTTTTACAGAATCACAAATATATTCCAAATATAACTAAATTAATAAGAAGTATAAAAGATCTATATTTTTTTCACCCATGTTAATATTGCATTTTATCTTAGCGTGTGGAAGTCATGATTTTAAATCAGTGCAACCACTAAAAAAAATAAAAACAGAACCCGTTGACATTTTACAAAATGAACTAGGTATAGATTTGTTTAAAGACGATGTGTATGCTATTACCAAACATGGCTTAAAACATGAAATTATTGATTCGTCTGAAGAAGTTGATATAAAAGAGCATTCAATTACTAACAGTACTTCAGAGGAAGAAAATATCACTGTTAAAGATAAAATAATTTTTGGTGAACCAATTTACTTGCTTAATAGTTATAAAGAAGAAAATGATATCGACTATGAGACCGATTTTAATATAACAAAGGAAGAATTCATACAACCAGAAGAGAGCATTTTTTGTATAAGAAGCTGTCAAGATTTTATAATTTACGAAAGTTCCACAGATGAAATCTTTCCAGAAAGTGTGAAAGCATCGGTCTCGTTTTTGTCTGGTTATTTTTATAAATATTTTGAATCAAGAATTATACTTTCATCAGAATCTTATAAAGCTTTAAAAAAAATTAAGCTGAGAGATACAAAATTCTTTCTCGATGAAGTTAAATCTCTAAATGACGTCTGTTCTCAAATTTTTGAAAGTTTAAACGTATTTTTAAAACATGATACAAATTACTTTATGACTCCTACTGAAGATGGAGATCTCTTTGATTTAACCAATGTCCTATCTACTAATTGTCAAAATATATTGAAAATAAAACAAACAAATGGGGTTTTTGTATTTGAAAAGGGCATTTATGAAAGAATAAAAAATAGCACACAAATTTTTATATTGGGTCTTGGTGAAAGAATAAAAGGTCAGCTATTAATAGAATTGAGTAGATATTCCAATTCAATTTTAAGATATTCAAACTATCAAAGCATTTTTAAGATATTTCTAAAAGAAATAAGATCTGTTAATAAACAAAGTAAACACAATCTAAGAAATATTGACAGTGTTCTTTTGCTTATTCTGTTTGGTAAAAGAAAAACAAAAGATAATTCTTTTGTTTCTATTTGTGAAAAAGAGAGAGCGAACTTCATGCTCAAAATTATAATATTACTTAAAACTCTAAGAGTACAAAATTTTGATCCTGTACATTTAGGTATGCTAAATCATATAGTAGAACATCTTACTACTAAAATTTTGAAACTATCGCCTTCGGAAACCTTTAAAGGTTTTTGCGAGGTTATTTATAACCAGATTAAACATAATACTGCATCCTCAAATGTATTTGATAATACGATAACAGAAAAAAATATACTTTTTATAATCTTTCTTTTAGGATCATCTTCTGATTATTTGGGACAATTTGTCAAAACTTGCAACGATATACTTTTAAAAAAAGAGAGTTTAAAATCTTTAAGCAATCAGATAGAGTATATATTGTTTAGAAAAACATTTGATATGATCAATAATATTCCATTTTTTTTCTTAAGAAGTATTAAATTCGTTTATTAAGAGAATAAAAAATGTAAATGGTTATAGTTTGAATGTATTTATATTATTTACTTTAAAAAGTGTTCGATATTATTTGCAGTCATTTTAATATGATAAATTTAAACAATGAAACGGTTTCAATTTAGTACATTCAAAAGCTAAAACAGCTACACTGATAAAATATCTGGTAAAAAATAATGGTGTCATCAGTCGGGAGATCCCACATTCTTGATTTTAAATCGAAACTTGTTTTTATAAACATTAAAACAACTCCAGTAGATTTATAACTTGTTTTATTTATTTTATTTAATTAGAAAATCTAGTTTGGAGAACTGTTTTGTTGAGGTAGACTAATATGAAAATTTAAAAAGATTTTCTTATAGCAATTACAGCTTGTTTTTATATAATTTTTAGCAACATAATTAAAAATAAAGTTCTCATTTTAACTTTTTCAATTTTATAATGTTGTGAGATATACATCTCCACTTTATAAATATTCTAATTAATAACTTAACTTAAAATATATTTGACAATAAACATTTCTTATATTGCGAAAGTCACAACTAATACTAAAAATTATATTATTTTAAAATTGTTTATTAATCTACCTCGTCGTGATATCGATTTTCCTTATGATGTTGTTCAAGCTGTTTAAGATCATTTTCATACATGATATTATGGGATGATAAATTCTTACTGTCAATAATCTTAGAGTTTTGATCACAAAGAGAACTAAAAAGCATACTAAATCCATTACTAACATGCCCTGCTTCATTTTCAATATAATTTAGATATTGCTGAAGTACTAGATTAAAATACTTCAAATTGTATTCAACGATCGTATTAAATACGGTATGACTGTTTTTTTCTTTTTTTATGTCTTTAAAGATAAGGTCACAAATAATGCTAAAATCCTCGATAAATATGATAAATATCTGAATTAAAAACCTTGTTCTGTTTTCAAACCGCTTTGTATAGCCTTTAGAAATACTGTTAAGATTGAACCTTACAATTTCCATAAGCTGAAGCGAGGTTCGCCTATTTTTATGACCTTTTATAATTGTATTTCTCAGTTTGGATGGTATGAATTGTTCAATACAATAGAATTCGGGCATTTCAAAGACATTAAGATATTTTAAAAGCTCATCTAATGTCTTTTGTTTGGTTATTTTTAATTTTTCATTAAGAAAAGGTATAAAATCTGGTTTACTCATTAAGTAGTTCAACATATCCACCAATAAATCTGTTTCCAATGAGCTTATATTGTTTTTGAAGTTAGATAGATTAAGATTCTGTAACTTTCTGAACATTGAAAGAATAAATACTTTTTGGAAATATGTTGATTTTCTGGTTATTCCTTCATTGATATCTTTTGGATATTCATAGATTAGCTGATTTTTATCTTCAATAATAAGATCTCTCGCTCTTTTACAAATATCATAACGAACATAGAAATCAGCATAACTTATAATATGAGAAATCTTAGCACCATCTTTTTTAAATTCAATTTTTTGGAACGTCTTAGTTGCATTTCCCAAGGGTTGTTTTTCACTAAAATAACTATTTAGATCATCTGGATAATAAAATACGTTTTCAAGTTCTTTAAAGTAATATTTGAAAGTGTCTTGTATTATAGGAATATTTTCTTTTACAAACTGCGATCTCAGATATTTAGAGAAAGAAAAATAAATTCTACCTTCAAATTCTTTTAAGACTTGTTCTCTGATTTTACTTGCAATGATTTCTATGTTCTTTTTAAAATTATGCTCGCCAATTATTTCGTTATTAATATATTTAACCTCTACAAAAAAACTATTCTCTTCACTATTAAATCCTCTGATATAGCTTCTACTTTCATGAAATTCCACAAAAATTGCAGGTAGGTTATTAAGTTGTTTTAGGACAGAAAAAGATTCTTTCTTTTCATAAATATTTTTAATTTTCTCACAAAGTAAGTCTTGATAAATCTTCGTTAGATTTTGATTGAGAAAAATATATTCTTCAGCAAAGACACATCTGTGCAAAAAATATAACGCCAAGTTAATCATATTCATTATTTTTTTCATGGTAAATTGATATTTTTTATATTTAAAACTAAATTTTTATTAAACTGGTTAAATTAATTACAAAAAAGTAATTTTGGACTAAATTAATTACAAAAAAGTAATTTTAAACTAAATTAATCACAAAACAATGTAATTTTAGACTAAATTAATCACAAAATAAAGTAATTTTAGACTCAATAAATTACAAAAAAGTAATTTTAGATTATAATAAATACAAAATATACTTAAGAAAAATTTAATATATATATTCGTTTTTATAAAGGCTTTGCTTCGATATGAAGTTAAAGGTGATATATATTTGTTTAAATAAACTATTTATCTTCTATATTTAATTATATGATCTATATATTTCGTTAACAACTACAGTGTTTCTAAAAATTTATATATTCACTGATCTATTTTTTGATCCTGTGACATGAAGATCAATATGCACACTGTTGTAGAATACAAGTTAAGACAATATCAATTGATTTAAGATTGTGCTTGTTATATGCAAGGAACAATGGTTTACTTTGATCACGAAGTAGAAAATTTAACCATTATATGATGTCATGACAATGATAATATTTCTAAAATTTATTTAAATAGCAATAGCTTTATATTTGCAAAAGAATATATCTAATCAAGTATCCTGTTTAAATAAAAAGAGAAAGAAGAATATAACAATGCAAAGTCTTGATTATCCATACAAACCTTTATATCTTACTATAAATTGAAAATCTACATTGCCCTAATTTCCTTGCAAATTAACTAGCATTATACACAGAATGAGGAGAATAAAGATGATCTAAAATTAATTTAAAAGTCAAAATACTTGAATCTGTAGCAACATCATTAAGAAAAAATATTTAGTTTATCTTGTAATGAAGCTGACTCTTTTTTCTATCTATTTTGATCATAGACGAGGTTAAAAAAAATTAAATTACAATCTCTAGATGAAATAGACAATACGTGATTAACACTTTTCATGAGCATCTACCAGATAAAATTCGAAAACCATCTACCCAATAAAATTCGAAAACCATCTACCAGATAAAATTCGAAAACCATCTACCAGATAAAATTCGAAAACCATCTAGTATTGAACCTCAAAATTCAACAATTATACATAATTTACAAACTTATTATAACCCGCTTCTATTTAACTGGTGCAGTCATCCCCCTTCAACGTGAACACAAAGGGACCGAAAAAAAAAAACTGTTCACACAACAAAATAGTGTGGACATTTAAATTGTTATTTTTTAAATTAAATGATTACTCTTTTTCTAACACCAATATAATCTGTTGTCTTTGGTCTGGTCTATATTTCGTTTCAAAGTCTTGTTTGATTTTCCAAATTGTCTCTAATTTGAGAAAGCATTACTTTCAAATAATATCTTTCAAGTTCATCCACCAACTTAAAAGCATCGAGGGATGTTATGTCTAAACTTTCCTATTCGTACTTTAAAGAAGGTTCCTCTGTATGATTAAGTAATTCGCAATTTTTAAAAAATTCCTCAATTATTTCGTCTTGCTTAAAAATTTTATATGTAGAAATATCTTCTGTCTCTTCATCTTTTAAAAAGTTTTCTGTTGTGTTATCAACAAAACGGTTAGAGATGCCCCTTTCAAAGCAATTAATAACTGTTTCTTTGGTGATAAATGCCCAAGCTCTTACTGACCACGTAATGGCATCTCGAACTGTTACTTATGAAGCTTGCTTTCGAAATATATTGTTTCATCAGTTATTATTTTATTTGTAGTGTAAGAAAAAATGTATTTTTTATAACTATCCTTAAAGGCCTAAATTATCCCTTGATTTAGTAGCTGATTTTAGATGTAGTGTTTGGTGAAATAAAAAATAATTCGATATTGTCTAGAGAAAGATTCTTGAAGTTAAACTGGTGCGGTGTATAAGAGCAATAAAATCATTCTGTTTTTCAACATATCATACTAGATCCTTCAATCATTTTGAGAATATAGCACTGTACAGCCTACTTTTTTAAAAAAAATAGATTTTAGGAAGGTTTATGACGTTTTGTTTTTGAAACATCTTGGTTTTCTTGATTTACCTATTACAAGTGGTTTAAGTTTTTCACCTGCCTTAACAGCTAAAAGGATAATTACTCGATTCTTTGCAAATCTGCCATTAACTTTATCTTTTTCTGAAAGAGTATATGTGCTCTTAAGAGACTGCTTATATATAAGACAAGATTCACCACAATTAAAAACATCCTTATCCACATACTCACTTATTTTTTGCTTATATGTCTAAAAAGTTTTCAACAACGTTCATATCTACCAGCTCTGCCTATCCATTTATTCTTTAAGATTTTAAATTTTTTTGTTTGAGAAACCTGTAAAACCAACCATTCGAGACTTTAAAACTACAAATTGAAGATTTGTTGCTATTTCAATTGACTTGGATGCAATAGAATCCGTTTTTATAGTGGTGTTTAAATTCCTTACCTGTACTATCCATTTGTATAGAATTGGTTCAAGATCATTAGTCATTTTAAGAGTTGTCAGGCGTTTCGTATGGTTTAAATTTTCTGGGATTAAATCATAATTTTTATTTTGTTTGTTTATTTACCAAACCCAGATAGATGCTGAATTTTGCGTAAGAGTTGTTTAATTTTGAACTTTTTCATTTCTAATAACTTGATCAGTTTCTTCTTCTATATGTTAATATTTTTTTGCTCATAATAAAGGGGTGTTTACTTTGAATTTTATGCGTGTAAAAATTTTTAAGAGACTTTTTGAAGCATAAAAAAATATAAATCATGTGCACCGTTCATATTAGGGGAATTTATGTTAACATTATTGAAAACACGGAAAATTTCAACACCTTGGTGCCGTAATTTAAAGAAATGTTCTCGTTGAAGGGGTTGACTGTAGTAATAAATTCGCCCATTTGAATATCAAAAAGGGAAGTTTCATAAAAATATTCTCTTTACTAGCAGAAATATATAATTCTGAGAATGGGACTGTGATAGTTGGTTTGGTGTATTTAAATGATGTATAACTTTATTAGTAGTGCTTGGACGAAATATACGTTGAAGGGAAATGGTGTAAATTTTGAAATTTAAAATGAGGTTGATATGGTATTGCGAAGTAAAAGAAAAATAAACAGCATTAGTGGAGAATATTAAATCAATATAGACTGTTTTTAATTCGTTGACAATATATTTTTAAGTTAGTGAACCTTTTATTTTTCAACCCCCTATTCATTCGAGTCCTATTTGTTAGTGTCTATAAATGCATTAAGTCTTTGTAATACCTTTGTAGAGCTCTATTTATACTGAAACTTTCTATTAATGATTTTTTGATCACATTAACACTAATAAAAACAAATTCATCATAGATTAATGTCTAGATTGTCCTTTAACATGTTTTTTTATGTTTTTTCTTTTTCATCTTTTTAAGGGTTAAAAAATTACATATTTTCCCATTTTCAAGAAATATTTGAATTTGAAGCTGTTTCATAGTTTTTTAAAAAATAGATCTTAAACCGATATTTGATTAAAAATGGTGCACTTTAAAAATGAGTGACATGTGATGGACATGTTAAAATTGATATGGTTATCTTTTACCCAAAAGATACATATACAGACACAGTTTAAATTGTCTTAATAAGATGATTTTGAGTAAATTATTTTAGTTTACTTTAGTATTTTCAATGTAATTTTTAACGATCTTCTTTTTTTAGGGTGAATAAATTAAAAATAAGCTTTTTTCAGCTTTTTTTATATTTATATGTATAGATTATAATTTTTAATTTTTTACTGCTCTTTATGTGTTTTCGTTACCAGCTAGGAATTGATGTTTCTTACTATTTTATTGTATCTCATTTTGGGGTTGTGTAACCTGGTTTATAATCTCTAAGAAATATATATTACAAGGTTAAATTACAGTTTATTACGTTTCTTTTGCCCAAGCCATATCTATCATGCTTTAAAATAAATAAATAAAATAACCCTTCAACATGTACGAAGGAGAAATTAAAAAGCTTGAGGAAACTTGCATAAATAACATTAAAAACAACAATCCCAAGGACTTCGAACTAAATTACAACATGTTTACTACTTTCAATGTCTCATCACCACATTTGAAAGCTTACATGTTGATGCTTTTACTTTCTCAGAATAGGGTGAAGGATTATTATAAACACATGCAGTCTGTCAAGCTGCAAGACATGGATAATGAGCTAATTAAGATGGTGATGTATGTAGAGAGGATTACTATTACAGGCAATCTTCGAAAACTAGAAAATCTAACAAAGACGTGTAAGTATCCTGAATTTGTTCCTTTCTTGAAGGAAATTTATTTTACAAACAAAAACAGCATAAACGAGGATGTAGGTTGCATGAAAGACCCAGTAGGATTTAAGAGTACCAAAAAAAATGAACAGACTGTTAAAGATTCTTTGTTTATTGGACTTAATGCTTACATTCTCTAATAAAAGATTTACATGTTTACTAAATTACGGCTAAGACTTTCTGTACTTACAAATTTATTATTTTTCTCTTTGTTTTTTGAATATATTCAGAATATTTATTTTTTAGCCCCAAAAATGACAAAACAAGATAATAAAAAGAAAAAGACGACAGTTTTCCCTGTTTCAAGACTTAAGAAAATAATGCAAGCAAATGAAAATGTAGGAAAAATCAGTGCTTCTGTGCCAGTAGTAGCTAGTAGAGCTGTAGAATTGTTCTTAAAGGAGTTTGTTGAAAACTGCGTAGAAGAAATGAAGTCGAAGCAAGGAAAACGTATTACGAATGACCATCTGCACACAGTAATAAAAAACAATCCAAAATTCAAATTTATGGAGAATATGGAAGCTTTTAAGAATGTTTAAAGCTAAATAAATTTATGTAGACTTTGTTCATTGGTGTATTTTTATCTACCTATTATTTTTAAGTGTAATATCAGAAGCTGTATTGATTTGACAACAATGGCTTCTGATTTGTTTCTTTTCAATCTATTACAATATTGCTGTATTGATTTGACAACAATGGCTTCTGATTTGTTTCTTTTCAATCTATTACAATATTCCTGATTGTAAAGATTTATAAAAGAATCCAGATTGATTTTTATGAGACAATATATTTGCAGTGTGGGATACAGCTTTGCATCTCTATCAACCACTATAATAAACAAGTATATTCTGTCAGTCTTGAAGTACAAACTTCCCTTCTCCCTCGTAACAATCCAATCGACTTTAATCTGCTTGTTTGTTCTTCTTGGATGCTCTTTGAAAATTTGCAAAATAAAGCTTACAAACTTGAAGAGGTGGCTGATACCCTCGCTGTTTCTCAATATTATGATCTTCACTGGTACAAAGACATTGCAATATCTCCCAATTTCTCTATTTACCCTCTTCAAAAATGGCAGTATAATAATTGTCTCTCTGGCTGAATATGTCTTGTTCAGTAGATTCATTTCGAGCTTGGAGTTTACTTCGTTTGTTTTGATGATCTTTAGTTCGTATGTTGGTGACATCTCTGGAGAGATTGAAACTGTGGGATACCTCTGGTCACTGGCCAATATCATCAGCACAACTATCTATGTAATATCCCTCAGATATGTTATTAAGTACAAAAAGTTCTCCACAGCCGAGTCTATATTCTTTCCTAATATGATAGCTATACCAATGATAGGCTTACTGGCGTACCTGTTCGAAACAACCAATATCTCAGACTATAATTCCCTGCTTGTCTCTTTACTTGTAATATCCTCAATTTGTGCTCTACTGACAGCTTTAACAACATCATTCGTTCTCAAATATCTCTCTTCTACCACTTTTAGTATGATTGGCGCTTTTAACAAAATATTGATGGGATTTAGTGGGTTGGTCTTTCTAAGAGAATCTATAAACTTCTTCAGGCTTCTATCTCTCCTTATAGGAGCATTTAGCACATTACTTTATATTAACAGTTTAAGGTTCAAAAAAATGATTAATTAATATTACTAACTTTTAATATTTATTTAAGGATCGTCGATTATCTATGAAAGCTCGATTTACCCTTTGAGCTGACGGTAAAACTTCTTCGCGGGGTTCTGCCTGTTCATCTTCGACTTCTAACTCTGTAATTATAAATATTTGTTTTCTATCATCTTTGTTGCATACATCAAGTTCAAGATAATATAAATCATTATTGATAAGAGATCCCAGTTTTAAGCATCTCCTATCATCTGTCATGAATTTTACACCGTCTTCGAGCTGTATAATTGTATATCGGAAGTATTTCTTCTGGAACAGACAAGATTTTGTCTTTGTTGTATTTTTAGACCCACAAACATTGTTATACTCAAAATTTAACTCTGTCGGATTCCCATTCAAAGATACCACATCATTATACTGATCATGACCTTCTCCATGGATGTTACTTACGTATATTGATAAGGACTTCCTAGCCTCTAATAAAGAAATTCTATAACATGGCTTAATACTTGAGCTAATATAAACCAGTTTTGAAGCAACAGAGAGCAAAAATAGTGTTAACATTTGGTTCGTAAATGGAAATGTCTTTAAATAAAATGTTTCATATTCCAAACAAACTGTGTGATATTTTCAAAAGACGTTATTTAATCATCTTTAAAAAGTTGGGGAACGTAGATGGAAATGTCTTTAAATAAAATGTTTCATATTCCAAACAAACTGTGTGATATTTTCAAAAGACGTTATTTAATCATCTTTAAAAAGTTGGGGAAGTAAATCTGTTTTGAAAATAGTCCCAGTAGTATAAATTAAACAAATATCATTTCCCAAAATATCAAATGTTTCTAATAGACCATTATAATTTCTTGCATGGAATAATCTCAAATCAAAACTATACAAGATTAAATTATTTTCACTATCTAATACACAAATATATTCATTCCATATCTTGATTTTTACTGGACAGTTTTCTATGTAAATCTTATCCTTTAAATTTTCTTCTGAATCAAAAACAAGTATCAATTTACAAAATGTTCCTATTGCTGTCATACTAAGATTCTTATCAAAGCAAGTTATGTTTTTCTTGATCTGAATTCTACTTTCGGATACTTTATTAGTCTTATCATTTAATATCTTAATTGAACCATCTTCAAAACCAATATAATAAAGACCATCCACACACACGTATCCAATACAAACTAACCTGAATGAAGATTCAATAACATACTTTCTAAAGGTAGGAAAATGAAATCTCACAATTTTATCTTTTTTTACTAAATAGAAATCATTTTCAGCCACTATTAATTGATCTAAATTGTCTTTATCTATCGTTTTTTTTATATCTTTCAGTTCAAAATCACTTTCTGGGTTTTCGATACTTTTTAAAATTTCATCTTTTTGATAAATAAAAATCTTAGTTTTAGTAATCAAGACGAGGTGTATTTTAGTTTCCTTTATATTTACTAAATTCTCATTTACAATAATAGATCTTATTAACCAACCAGATTGATCATAAAAAGAAAGATTATTGTCTCCATAGACTATGAAACTTTCCATAAATCTTATCATTCCTGTAACATTGTCATTGGTTCTTATTATCATTTTGAACAATAATGGGGTATGATTTTTTAAAAAGATAGAATAATGTTTGTAAATTAAATAACAGTATAATATAGCTATCTATTCAATTCTTCTTTTTTAAATAAATTATGTAATACATTATATAAGATATTATATAAGATGTTATACACTTAGTTTAATTTAAATTAAATAATTGCAGATGCAGATGATAATATTAGTTTTATAGAAAATTACAGTCACTTTTTTTCTTTATTTATTAAGCATGTGACAAATACACACTGAGAAGTAAGTTATCAGGTAATTTTACAATAATGTTTTAAATCTTATTCCCAGCAAAAAGAATTCCTTTTGAAGGTTTAAGAAGCCAATAGAACATAAAATGTATTTTTATGTCACAAGTTTGATATATTCGTGTATCGCCTTAACAAACATTTTTATTTTCAACTGGTTTTTAAGAGCAGATCTGATTGTTAGAAATTATTTGAAACTGTGTGGCATTGATAAAAACAACACACCAAAGATTGTATAATAAGAAAAAGCAATGCTTTTTAAAAGATTTAGATGATCGATTTGAGTTATGCCCAATGGAAGAGTCTCTCATAGTGTGTTTTAAAGTCTGTTTCAAAGAAAGTTATGTCCATCTTTAATTCGCTAATTTTTAGAGTTTAAAAATTTATTTGTCTGTGAAACGTAGGTTTTTTAAAATATTTTTCATTTTTAACATACTTCGTGTTGCCTTTTTATTAAATTAAGAAAATAAAAATTTTTGATTTATACCCTTAAAATAATAAGCTCTCAGATAAAAAAGAAATTTATAAAATATGTCAGTGAGTTTTCTGTAAGAGAAAAAATAAAGAGATCTATAGTGTAAATTTTGCAGGTCGTCTGTTCTATCTTCAATCTAGTCGGTTGGGGAGACTATCGGGCGGGCAGCATTTAAATCACAATACTTTTATTTTAAGATACAATTAGAGTATTATTTATTATAGAAAAAAATTAAGGTATCGGCTAGTGTTCGACTTACAAGAAGAGGTAAACTAAAAAATTCTTGGGGAAGCCCAGAAAAACTCCCTATACAGCTCCCTATACAGCGAGATAAACAAAAAATTCAATCACGCAAAGCTGTATAGGCTAAGGAACGATCCTCTTATCAGTATAAAAGATACATCCGCCTGGCTCAAGCATGGGAACATCAGCCCCAGAGAGGAAGGATCATTGTGTGCCCTCCAAGATAGGAATATTTTTTTGAAAAAGGACAAAAGTGCCCTCATTGCAACGACAGATACAAGTCGGTAGACCACATGGCCACTCAGTGCGACAGAATGCTCGCACACGACTATATGAGA
>SBJO01000101.1:2056-15212 GCA_015832245.1 Nosema granulosis
AATTTGACAACGAGAATTACAAAGAATTTGATAATGAATATTTAAATACCAACAATACTGGTAATACTACTGATACTATGGAAGTTTATAAAGAGAATTTTAATAATTATAATCCTCCAATAGAAGTCTACGATACTTCAGAATTATATAAAAATTATGAATCCTCAAAATATGATTGCTATCCCCAACAGTCCATCCAATACTCTCCCTACCCCACCTACTCCTATCCCCATACTGAATTTGCTTGTCCTCCAAACCCATCTGGGGACTTTTTGCCGTACGAGGACTACTATCACAAGCATCACGACGAGTATTACCATAACATGTACATAGATAGTAATGGCTGCTACAAAGGATCCTACGAGAACAACATTGGATATCCTCCGCAGTATGTAGACAGGCAGTTCTATAAAGACTACTACTACAAACAGTTCTATCCCCCACAAGAAGACCCAAAGAAAGAAGATAAATAAATTATTATTGAGATATTAAAAAGTTGTAATTTAAAATTATATTTAGAAAATTAGTCGTTATTGATTTAATTATTCAAAATTAAATATATTAAAAAAAATTAGTCGTTATTGATTTAATTATTTAGAAATTAAATTATATTTAGAAATTAAATTATATTTAGAAATTAAATTATATTAAGAAATTAAATTATATTAAGAAATTATATAATAATTTTTAATGATGAAGCTAGCTTGTCTAGGTGTGTATAGATTTTTAACCAGCAGGGATCGGCAACTATTTGTCATCCGCTGTTGTCTTGAGGCAAGTCGTTCTCTCAACGTCACTCAGTCCATCGATATCTCCGTTCCTTCTAAAGTCGAGGGAGATGCTTTCGAGTATCTTTTGTAAGACGAGAGACTGGATGAAGAAATTATATTATATTTAAATATAAATAAAAAACTAACAATGTTGCTTACTCACAATAGTCGTTATTGATTTAATTATTTAGAAATTATATTTAGAAACATAAATAAAAAACTAACAATGTTGCTTACTCACAATAGTCGTTATTGATAAATCTCTTATACTCACAGTAACCTTTGTTTGTAAAAATTGAATATTTATTTTTGGAAATTGCTAACAAAAAGAAATATTTTATCTATTGGGGATGAGGAGACTGCTTCGAATATTAAAACTTAGATAGATTAAAATAATAGGTGGATATTAATATCAAAGATGATTCTAACACTCTCAAGATAATATCTTCTGAAAATAATAACTCCTACTTATGAGATCCTTTTTTGAAATTTTCAACAATTTTAAGCCTACAAGGTTTCCTTCGTTTTTTTAGAATTTTTCTGTTACTCATCCTATATTAGTTATCAAGCACTGAATTCATCAGATCAGAACTAAATCCGAATATTTCTCAATATTATTCTCTAAGATACCTGAAGACTTATAAATTCGAATATTTCTTAATATTATTTCTAAGGCTTACTGCTACAAACCATTACAGTAACAGGCAGTCAAGCTTATATAAATTACATCAATATGTACGAAGAATTATTTTGAAGATTTAAAATGCTTTGGTGTAAATAAATTGCTTAATTAATTTTTTTAATATATCAATTATAAATTTAACTGAAAATTTTAATAAAAATTATTGTAAATTTTATAAGAACCTATTAGCAATTGTTTTCTTAATAAGAAAGTTCTAAATATTATAATTGAATTAAAAAGTGTTAATAAATTCTAAATAAAACAGCGCTTATGAAAAGATTATCTAGTTTTTTATATAATTCTACATATGTTTGTATTATATTGTTCATAAAAATTGATAAATAAAAAATTCTACAGGGTAGATCACTAAAAAATATTTAATCTGGGAAAACATGAATAATATAGCACTAGTTCTACCTAAATATCATTTTAGTAAGATAATCCCAGTAGAACAGTCTGTTTTAAAAAATCAAGGCTAGTCAAAGGACCTCTTAAACTTTGTAGAGCAAAATTTACAAAGCATTAGACTACAAATTTGTGGTTATCAATAAAACAATACAATTAAATGGATGTATAAAAGCATTCAATAATATTTTCTACAATTAAAGTTAACAATTTTTATCTCTAAAATGATAGATTGTGAGATATTTTGGATTTTGATGAGCTGATTCGGGTTTTTTAATAATCTCGAAGTTTAACTGAGAAAACATATCTAAATACTCTGTATAACTACAAAGTAAGGTTTTAATTTGATAAGAAAAATCAAATAGAAATTTTGAGTGTACAGATTTGTTGGAATCAAACCAGAGTACAAATCCACTTTTTATTTCAATTTGATACACTTTTTTCTAAATGAGTAAAAATTATTTAATTGATCAAAAATTATAAAATATATTTTAATACTCTAGTTTTTGAATGAATAAAGATTAAATGATATTTCTAAGATCAGATCTAATATTTTATAGATTTATAAAGTGATAAAGATCATACACAGCAGTATTTTATAATAGAAAAGCAAATTTAAATTTGATTTGTTTTTTCTAAAATTGGATTAATTGATCTAAAAAAGTATAAATAAAAATATTTTTCTAAAACTAGATTAATTAATTTTAAAAAAGTATAAATAAAAATATTTTTTAATGCCCATGTTGCTATTCACAGCTTTATGTAAATGTATTGTTAGTCTTCAATTGGAAGATGAAGATGTTGTGGGGAATCTAACAGAGATTTTAATATCTTCAACTGGAGATATTTCTATTGGGGAAACTAATATAGATCCATTGACTATATCGGATCTTAGAGAACTATCCTATTCAGAATACCAAGAATTTTCTAATTTAATAGATGAGAGTTCTTTATCTACTGTATCATCAATTCTAGAATTTTCTAATGAGGAATCAAGTACTGAACAACCTATATTCTTAAATCTATCAGTTGAACATTCTTCTCAAGAGTCATCATCGTTTTTATCACCATTGGAGAAGGTTGATTTAAAATCAGAACAGGGAAATAACGAATTAATTAAAAACGACTTGTCAATTGAAACAACAAGCAGTCCTAGTGATTCCCCGCCAAATAAAACGAAGAAATTAAAAAAAAGTAATTTAATAACAGGAGAGAGTCCTTCTACATCTGAGAACATAGCACAACAAACAGTTCCTCTTGATCTTTCTAAATCTCCTATAAAGACTGATAAAGATGCGGATAACTTTATTAGAAAGATAAAGCTTGTTCAAATTTTCATAACGGTAAGTGAAAAATTGCAGAATAAGTATACTGACAGATTGAAAGAAAACAATTCACCAGAAATAATTATATCTATAAATAAATCTATAGCTCATTTTGATAATACTCTACGACCTCTTAAAAAAATAATGGTAGATGTAAACCAGTTTTTGGATTCTAGAATCAAAAGCCAAGAGTTGAAAGACTTTTTCAAACATTCAATACAAGTTGAAGTTATTTTTGAGGAAAGCTTCAAAGTTCTTTCGGATGAAGCTAAAAATGAATATGAAAAGATAATTGAATGTTTCTCAAAAGATGAGGAGGGGAAAGATCTCTACAATAAACTTGAAACTATATTGATTAAGTTTGTTAAATTACACATTAAGTGTAAGAATAACCAATCATCGTAAATAATTAAAATATTTTAATCTACAAAATTATTTTGAAAAATATAATCTCATGGCGTGTGGTTGAATAAGATTTCTATTATGTAATCTCGTGGTGTATAGTTGAATTTTATGGTTTGAGGTAATTCTCCGAGACCCCAAGGTTCTTCATTAGGGATTTCCCCATCCTGAGACGAGAAAAAAAGTTGAATTTTATTTTAAATCAAATTGTACAATAAAAGTTGAATAAGATTCCTATTATATAATCTAGTAGCTTTCTTCTAAAATAAAAACAGCTCTACTTATTTAAAAAAAGTGTTAACCACTACACCAAAACACCTCTTTAGAAATTTATGACAGGATAATAATCATTAAATATATATTTTGTAATATAATCGTTAATTAATTTATCTGGTTTAAAATATAATTCTCGAATTGCAATACAAGGATGCTCTTTTAGAGGTAGATTAAAATACTTAAAGATTTTTTTATACATTTTAAACTGTTTTTAACAGCTCTAAAGGATTGAAAACGAAAATTATACACCATAAACTAACACTACGTAGATTATGAATAAACACTGTTTTTCACCTAAAGTGGGTGTAAATGATCTTGGAGAGAAGAAGTAATTTTTTATTCTTTAGAAGCTTAAAAACTTTACTTAAACTGAGGCTTTTAAACAAAACAATAAAAATTTCCTAAATGAACTTTTTTGCTAAATTTTAAAGTGTGTAAATAGATAAAAGCTTGTGCTAAGAATTGTATATTCAACCCGATGTTTTATTACTTTTTAAAGATTTATAATTTGCTGTAATTAAAAAACTTTTAAATTCAAGTACAATCTTGAACTAGCCTCTTTGATGATTTTTTAATGTAAAACACACCCGGAACAAACTTGGTTTGTTATACATTTAAAATTCAAAAATAAAAGCTTTTAAGGTGATAAAATTAAACAAAAGAATGTTTATACGGTTTTAACACAGATGTTTTGATATAATAAAAAAGATCAAAAAATACAAAATTAAATTGTTGATTGATATTTTAGGGAAAATATTATAATGTGTCAATATGATGGTACAAATCATTAAAAAAGCTAGTTATAATTTTTTTTGATTTATTAAATATCAAAATGATCTTTGATTTATTTTTAGTATAAAAGCTATCTTTGTTTAATCTTCAAATGGTATTTGTTTTTATGAGATTATGTTTTTGTATATATATACTCACGATAATTTTACCAGAAGTGAATATAAACGTTTGAGTTATCGATTTGAAACTGAAAAGAAAGACAACAGTTTTAATATGAATGTAAATAAAACTTCTGTTGATTCTAATAGTCACTGTTTAGAAACGAAGGATAGTAAAGATAACATAAATCAAGAAACTTCAGGTTATGTAATGTAGACTTTAAAGAACAAATATCTAAAACACCACTAGATTTAACAACATTAAAGAAAAATATGAATAGATCAAGTGACAATATTTAAAAGGATAATATATCATGTAAAAACAACATTGAAGGGCAGTTACCACATAGTAAGTTGGATAAAAGAAACCAATATATTTCGAACATTTACAAGTAAAATAAAAGAAATCAACTGTACAATTGGAACAAAAGACAATTTGAGGTTTCATTTAAAAAGTAGGATAAAGCTAAATTCACTGAAAACAAGAAAAAATATTTATAAAACGTATTCTACTGAAGAATTGATAAAAACTTTCTTCAAAATGGTAGAATTTACAAGAAGGCTCATATTTAGGTATAAAATGTTGAAGATGAAGGCTTTTTCTTTGTTGTAAGACACAATATTGACATTTATGAAAAATAGTTTTATTCAAAAACTCATACGAAATTACTGAAAAACACTTACAAGAGGCCTTAGATCTCTTAGAAACATGTTTTGTGAATAAAATGATAAGGATAAATTCTTAAGATTATTTCCCTTCGTTAAAGAAAGCTATTTATCTTTCTAAAGATTTTTTGAGTGTCTCGATTGTAAAACTAAAAATGATTATATCAAAATTATACTGTTTCTAATCAATGATAGTGAAGGAAACAAGTTGATAACAACTTTGAAGAATGTTTTAGATGAAATATTACAAGAAGCTAAACAACGTGTATAAAAATCAAAACTTATGAAATTTTAATAATTAACAGGTTAAAATTAAATTTCTTTTTAACTGTGGTGTCCCATATCGGCCACTATACAAAAACGACCCCCATAAAAAATTGAAAAAGAGTAATTTTTTAGTTATGTGTTTTTATTTTCTTAAAACTAGAGAGATGGACGGTTTCTTCTTTCTCGTAAAACTTGATTAGAGCTCTGTTGCTAGAAATTATTTTTTCTACAACCTCTTCTAAAAAGAAGGCTGAAAGTTTAAGTTTTTTTGCTTTAGTATTGTTATCTAAATCCTTTTCTACCAATACAATGTACCCCCCTCCTCTGCAAAATCGAGTTTAGACAAATGAACACAAGAATTTTTTTTTATTCTTTCAAGGTAAGAATCAGAGATTGAAGACTCTCTGGCTATTTCTTCATCTTCATCAGATTCTTTAATACTGTACGCAGTATTGAAACCAGGATACTGGTATAATAGCTTGAACGGTGTCTTATTTGTAGTGGAGTGCTTTGCCAAATTATAATTGTTGGGGGAACTAAAACATATTTATTTAGAAGGGTAAAGTATTTATAGCTTTACCGCTAGATAAATTAAGAGATATTTGACGGTCTTAATTTATCACCATAATTATATTGAGATTTGACAGACTATATTAAAAACTGATAAATTAAATAAGACGAACAAGTTCGTCCTCCAACAATAATCATATACAATTTTCTTCATATGCTTCTTTCATTTCTTTTCCTCTGAAACATTAGCATTTTCTTCTTCAAAAACGAATTTTTGGAGGAACTTAGTCAACGTCTGATTAACCCTCTCGACCTGTCCCTGTGACTGGGGTGCCTAGGTCTGCTGTAACATTTTATTTTGAATCACTCGCACAATGTAGACCTTTCTTTATTAACAAATTTTTTTCACATTGTCACAAAATGATTATCGTTGTGAAGCTTCGTTGCTTCCAAGACCATGATTTCATCTTGGTCGTTGCATATAACTTTTTTATGTAGTCTATCCTCATCTTTTAGAAATAATACATTGTCAATTAAAATAAAAGCCTTGGCTTTAATTTTAAGTTTTGTCTTACTGTATTTTTTCATCTTCGCCTCCTTTGCCCTGTCCTTCAACATAAGTACAATATAATTATATTCTTATTTATTCTTTACTGTGGACACCATATGGGGGTAAAAATATTTACAACGATCTTTATCTTAATTTTTCTATAATAATGGTTCAAACAGTTTAATTGTTTGAATTAGCTGACGGTTGCTGAAATTACTTAATTTCTTAAATTTCAAAATCTCTGGTTTCGAGACCCTGTCTGGGTAATTTTTTCATTCAAAAAAGTTCAGTAAAAATTCGAAAAGTGGCGATCCTTGCAATGGCCCCCTCTGCACACATCACAATAACTCTTTTGACAAAATAATAAATTTAATGAATATTTAGTTTTTCTAACTATAGTCTTTTTTTATTTTTTTAAGCACAAAATTTTTATTTTTACGAATTTTTAAGTACACTTACGTTTATGTTCTTAATAAGTATAAAAATTCGATAATTATAATCAGATTATTGTTAAAAATTATTATTAAATGTTAAATTTATGATTAATAAGCTATGGGCTTACTTAGTATAAAAAGATAGTTCGAAATTTTAAGTACATTATGGGCTTGAAAAAATAAAAATTCACTCTATTATAAAGAGTTGCGAAATAAAAGATGCAAATTTTAAACACACTCATGTTTGACGGAAGGAAAAAAGAAGTTGTTTAAATTTAAAAAAGAAACGACAGATAGCAAAGGCAAAAATAGTGGATTATCGATGAGAAAACTGGCCATTAAACACGATGTGCCTGTTTTTGTAGTTAGATCTTCTTAAATCAACTCAAAAATTTCTCTGTCTAGACAGTGATGTTCCAATTCTTGATAACTTAAACATATATCAATAAACCTACAGAATCTACGATTGAACTTGACCAATATATTTTAAGGGAAATAGAGAATATAAGACTCAAATCTGGTCTTGTCACCCGTTACTCTATAAACGAGTTAGAAAAAAATAAGTAGCAACTCATCATGAGTGTAAGATAAACATCTTAAATTATTTCTTCAAACAGTTTAAAAAAGAAATAATATACAATGATTACACTTTATGGAGAATCGAGATCGCCCAATCAAGATTTTTTTGGAGACTTTTTGAAGATTATAACTTTTTTAAAGAAGATTATGGTTCAACAAATATCTTTAATTTAGATGAAACCTGATTTTTATCAAAAACTTTGGTGGTAAAAGCTATATAATACGGGTTAGAGAGGATTACAAGAGTGTAAAGCTGAAAAAAAAACAAGATTTACGCTTATTCTGGGATTTAATAGGTACGGAGAAGAAATTATGCCTTTACTGATTTTTTAAAAGCAATGACAATAGGTGTTTTAAAGATATTAATACTGATGTGTTTTACATGGATTATGAAAGCAATGAATTTATATGGATTACTAAGAGTATATTCACAATGTATAATACGAACTTAAATGATATCCCAATTGTGAACAATAGAAAAATCCTTTAAATTCTTGATAATTTCAGTGGACATCACATATCGGAACCAAGCAATATACAATTCTTGTATTTGCCCCCACACACCACATATATTCTACAGCCTCTGGCCCTAGTAATAATAAAAGATATCAAAGACAAATACAAATCCCATCCTGTAGAATATGTAACAAGGCTCATAACAAATAGTACAGATGACGTAAAATACGCTTTTAAGTTACTTTCACTTTTATATGTTTTTTCCAAGGAGGTGTATTTAGAACCAAAAAACTTCTCAAGATCTTTATAAAATATCCAATTCGGAGATCGGTAATAATAATATTTTTAGATCATTAGATGAACAACCTTTTGAGGTCTTTTTACGTTAAACTGAATGGAACAGTTATCAAAAATATTTCAAAGAAAATAGCAAAAAACTCGACAAATTTATATTCATAACTTCTAATGGATGGTTAAAGAAATAAAAAAAGACATGATTTGTCTTTTAAAATATTTCCAGCGAATCGAATTAATCTGATGTTTCTTGCGTTAAAAGTTTTCGATTAGAATTTTTGAAAAAAAATAGAAGAATATTGGAAGAGCAATATATTTAATTGCAATGAAACGGATCTCTTCTTTAAAAACCCATCAAAAAGAGCTTTGTTAAATCTGATGACAATTGCAAAGACATTAAAGTTAACAAGAACGTATAACTTGCATTTTTACTTGCAGTATAAAGGGAGAAATATCAGCCCACTGATAATTGGAACAGCAAAGAATTTAAGAGCGATGAAAGGCTTTAACACCGTGGAAGTTTGAGTGGACTATACGAGTTCTTTAAAAGCTTTGATGGGTACACCGGAAACAAAAATATTTGTGTGGGTAAAATGATAAAATGCAAGTTGAAAAGAAAAAGATACTTTTAATTTTAGACAATGCATCTTGTCACCCAACATGGAACTGAACAATATTGAACTCTTGTTTTTGCCGAAAAATACAATATCAATAATGCAGCCCTCAACATGGGAATTATTAAGGATTTAAGTGCCACTTTTTTATGCTTTAGCAGACTCTTGCTATTTTGAAAACACAGATAATGATAAGGATGTATTTAACACGATTACCATAAAAGATGCAATTATAGTGCTATCTATTGCTTGGGAGACTATTGAAGAAAAGGCAATGGTCAATTGTTTTAGAAAAGTATTGATTGATTACAAAACACAAAGGATTCTCCTACATATGTTGAGAACGAGCGCCATTGTTAGAAAAAATATAAATTAAGTTTTTGATGAATCAATTGAACAGGATGGAATAGATGAGAAAGAAGTAGATCACGAATTTTTTTTTAAGCCTAGGGTGAAAGAAATCTTGCATAGAGGCTTGAATGTGTGCTTCTACGATCGCTTTCACACTAAATACTGTGAGATTCTTACCCACTAAAACTCCCTCTTATTATGATCTCTTGCGCAACAAGCGCGACCATACATAAGGTGGTTTTGGTTTCAGGCGCCAAGCACCACTAGACAGCCAATATTCTAGTCCATAGCTAAGAATCGCAGAAGCTCCTCTTAACGGACGCGGCATCCAACAGAGTTCACAGCATTTTGTGTCCCTAACATATCTGTAGTATCACATTACTTACACTACCAACGTATAAATTGAATAAAGAAACACCCACCGAGCTCGGCCGTGTGTACAGCATCTGAAAGGAAAGTTCTGAGGATTACTCGTCCATGTCTGTCTTTTCCCCTGTGTATCTTTCCCCCCCCCCCCCTAGAAAGGTCTTGGTTTGGTATTCTAACCCACATCTCTTTCTTATGTCAGAAGTATTTTATCATTAAACTACAAGACTTGCAAATCAACTTGAGCAATCTCCCCTAGGACCTATGGGCCTAGTTTTAAAGGTAAATAGGAATTAACCATTTTTACATGCAAAACCTTCTGACAACGATCGAAACCTTTCATTATACGTCATCTCCAGAGAAATAAAAATAAAACGCCCGTGCGGGATTCGAACCCACAACCTCCAAATCACGAACCCGGTGGTCTACCACTAGACTACAGATGGGCTCCGCCATCTTGTACTATTTTCAACCATTCATTAGAAAGTATTTTTTGAACAGAGGACTGGGTATTGTAGAATGTATCAAGTTTCTGCTTGAAAGTTTTAGTGTTGGAATCAAAATCCTTTTTTAAGTAGACCAAGTCTCCAGCTTCGAATTCATATTTGGCATTATGAACTGCTACTCTGTCCATTCTAGTAAAGTAATTTTTTGGTGTTGAGTTAACCCGTTTTTTGAATCCGAATTTTCTGCATTATTTTATTCTTTAAAGGTTAATAGCTCCGCCTTAAGAACTTTCAGTTCTAGAGTTTTCATTCACATTTGTTTCAACAGAAACATCTTCATGAAGAAAGGTATTAAACCCTTTTCTATTATGAAACAATTCAAAAGATAATTTTTTTTGGCTGCAGAATAAATAGCACTGTAATAGTCGTATACAGCCTTTTTAATATTTTCATGCCAGACTCTATCTTTTTTCCCGTAGCTAAAAAATGCTTTGATAGGTATCTCGTCAATGTTTGATTGAAACGCACAATCTGCTCTTGTATTTGTAAATATCTGGGTCTGCCATGTATTACTCCGCATTTTTAATCTGTTATCACACTGTAACGATCGAAGAAAGACAAAATTAGAGATTCTAGGGATACGGCAACTTCTTAAATATCTTTGATTTAAGACAGTATACAGTTGCGAATTTTAAGTAAACGTCTATTATAGTCAAAATCCACCAGATATTTTCATAGTTATGGCTATACTTTTTATGTTAACCAACTCTATTATTATTCTCTTTCATTTGCTTTTTTCCGTAATGTGTTTCATTTTCTCGTTCGTTTTAAGAGGTTGTGTTTGTAGACAAACGTGCATTCAGAGACAACATCTCTAACGATTTCTCTTGGAATTGGAAATTACAAGGCCTTGCATTTGTCATACATTCTGTTCTGACAATAATGATTTTGGTCGTGCTGTTTTTTAACTTCTAATTATATTGAAGTTTTGTCTGCATTAATAAATCCACTCTAATGTTAAATACATCATTGGATTGAGATAAAGAACCCATCTATGGGAATAAAAGGCTTTAATCTTTCTTTTATTCTATAAACAACATGTTTTGACTTTCCGGTTGTGTTCAAGTTCTCATTTATAAATGAAACTATGGTCCTATATTCATCTTCTGTGTTTATTGGGTTGACCATTGGGGCTAAAAATTTAATGAAAAATAAAAGAAGAGAAAAGTCACCTAGCATTTGACAAAAAATAAGTTAAAACATGTTTAATGGCTATAAATATACCTGTATCTCACTTTGAAGTTCATCACTGGTTTCAAGATCAAGCTAAGAAGCTTTTGAATTTAAGATGTTTTTATTTCATCGTATTTAGCTGAGCTGTCGTTTATGTCAAATTTATCACGATCCATCCCGTGTAAGAATCTCGTCGTATGATATTTTTGAAATTGTTTTCAACAAAACGATTTAAACGTGGCAAAAATTCAGGTCGCTAGCCCCGCTCGCGACATTTAATGCATTGTCTATAATTTTCCCGTTTGCGATAATAAAAGGATGTTTTTTACTTTAAATAAACCACTTGGAAAAACTTAGAGAGGTAGGCATCAAAGAATGTTTAACGAAAACATAAATTTTTAGGAATGTGTAGAGATGCTATTTACTGTTTTAGTTTCAATAACCAAACTCATTGTATTTTCGCGTTCATTACATCACATTAATGAACTCATTTTTTAAAACAAAACCACTGAATTATTTGTCTACGTAGAAAAAACATGGCTATCCAATAAAAGAGCATTGTTTCCAAGGAATTATGATGTGTTTAGAGGCACACTAATAATTATGCCGAGGGTATTCATTATAGAATAAATGCTTTGATAAGCAGCCCCATCCTAGTTTTTAACTAATTGGTAATATTTTGATAACGTACAACTTTCTAGTACGGTAGACTTAAAAATGCGGAGCAAATAATGAAAAAAGAAACTCTTTGAACAGGATAAAATTAACTTGTTTACAATTCTAAAAGGACTATCTGGATCGATAAAATTAAATATTTAGTGATGATTAATAATTGTATTTTAAGGGTTAATTTATTTTTGAGAACATGATTGGAATTAACCCTCCACCATTATGACCTAGGTTTCATGGGAGAACAAAATTTTCAGTATTTGTTTTTATTTTTTAATCTTGTTTACAATTAGCTCTTTGCTCAACCAATCTCTTAACATTTTATTGCTAATACCCTCCCTCTCTTGTTGTCTCCTAATGTTTTTAAAATTTCAATTTTTTATTGACTATGTATAACCTTCTTTTCGTGAAGGGCAAAATTTTCCTAAAATATAAGACTACTTGGTTAGAAGACATGCTTATATTCCAGAGTCTTATATTCGAGGAAAACCGGTTAGTGCTAAAGATTGGCCTATTTAAAGTAAGAATTAATTAAAAAATTGTTTTTATATTTTTAAACATCAGATATATCAGAATACATGATATTTAAGGTGTAAACTTCTGTAGATAAATGTACGCTTTGCTATGTCTTTGGCTTAAAATTAGAATTGGTTTTCTTTGATTTAATTATTTTAGATTATTCTTAATTAATTAAGAATGTATAAATAGAAAAAAAAAGAACTATCCATGTTGCTATTAATGGTCTTAAGTAGATGCACCAAGGTGATTGATAAAATACTTGAAACAGAAAAAGAAGCTTCAATAAATTATACTACATTATCTGAGCCTTTGTTGGTAGATGAGACGCCTTTAATATTATCTGACAAAGAACCACCTTCAACGATGTCTGATAACTTTCAGGAATCTTTAAAAGATGTACCTAAATATGAAGAGCCATTATTGTTGGTAGATGTATCACCACCTTCTACATT
>SBJO01000102.1:0-18677 GCA_015832245.1 Nosema granulosis
TTTTGAAGCTTAATAGGAGCCAAGGGAGGATCTACAGAATATTGATGAAAAAACCATTTTTTGTTTGACCATGGTTTTATAAACTAAGCTGAAGCAATGCTCACTGCCACAAGGACTCGTTTTCTTGCCTTTAGTTTCATTAAAGGATATTTTATTTATTTTCAATTTAAAAAGTTTATTATAAGGTAAAAACTATGTTAAAAGATCTTTTATTTTTAATATATAATTATAAAACTGATACACAGCTAGGTTCATCCTCGCGAGCCGTAAATTTTTGACCCTCGTAAGGAGGGGGGGACCCTTGTAAAAGTAAAAAAAAAACATAAAAATTTATTTTTCTTTAAATAAATATGAAATAGTCAATGAAAACGTGGAAAAATTTTCATCAGTGTGTTTTGTTTGTAAAAACTGATACCTAAATTTATATTCCTCCAGAAAAAACACAATCACACTTTTTGGTATTCCTCGACTTTTTTCAATTTCGTATTTTAGAATTGACCAGAGATTTTCTATGTTGTTGCTGTGGAATCCTAAAGAATGATTTAATATCTGATGCTCACAATTATTGCTTCTTACGTCTGGGTAAGAAGCAACCCCATCTGTAATAATCAAACTTTCCTCTTCAATGTGTTGTTTAAAGAGGACCGTAATAGTTTCCTGGGTTCTGTTTGGTCAATAAAGTAGTAAAAATCACTTGAACATTCTTCTATCATACCTACAAGCCATTCAATTGCAGGAAAGTCGTCAGGAGTAGCGCTGGGACGATTTGGTAGTTTTTCATGTGCTACGACTGTTTCATCAAACTACACCTTTACTTGTCTACTCTTTAGTTTTCTTTGTGGGATTTGACTGTTAAAACATCCTATTGGTTTGTAAATAGTTTTTATAACTGCATTTAGAAAGACCACAATTTCTAATATCGTTTTTTCCTGTCACGTTCTCGCAAAATTTATAGATGCACCTAAAGTATTTAGATGATTCTACATCGGATTATCTATAAGTAGACCTCCAAAGAGTTTCTCTTCTTAAAAGCAAAGTCCACAACGATATCCATGGTTGTTTAGAACTTTTTTTTAAAATATCTTCATTTTTCCTATACATTGCTTATCCGTACACAGAACCTCTTCTCTTATGAGGCCTTTGTATCTTATGTAACTTATTGCAGCATTCACATCTAGCAAAATCGAATCTGCATTGTTTCTTGGCTGATTTGAAAATTACATTTTCTAATAGGGGCTGTCTCCCTTCATATTTTTTAAAAAAAATGAGCCTCACTGCCCTGAACCCACAGCTATGCTTTATAAACATTTTAACCTTTATTTTATCATTATTTTATCATTATTTTATCATTATTTTATACATTTTTTGTTTAACTCACAGTAAATTATTCATTAGGGAAAGCTTATTTAGATTATATTGTACTCACTTAGCTTGTTCATGAAGTTATTACAAATTTGTATATCACAATCAGGAAAGCTTTTACAATAAATTTTCTCAATATTTTTGAGTAATTTTCAATGTACTAATCAAAATGACCAGTTTAATAGATTAAGGCAGATTTTTATACTTTGAAGTTTTAAAAAACTCTTAATAATTTTTTTAACGTTATTAGTTAGACAAAATATAATTTATCACCAGTATACCACCCTAGTTATAATAAGGGACATGTTATAGCGAATATGAGTTTTTTCTTCAATGTTGGCAAAATACAGTTCAATTTTTATTTAATCATTGTGTATTTTTTACCATTTATTATAAATTTCTTTTACTTTTAATTGATTTTATCTTAATCACTTAGCTTTTAATACGTTCAAGGAAATAAACTTTGATAAATACAAAACAATGTATAAAAGTTATTTATTTCCAGTTCCTTAGATATAACTAGGTATTATTACGTAGTATAAAAATTTAACAAAGATTCTACTGATGTCTTGAATCATCTTAGTTTGTTTTTCCATAGATTTTTCACTGTGAAGGTCATTGAAAAATTTAATTCGTTGGGAATTCTTAAATGAGTTTATCAATTCATCAGTGGCCACTTTCAACAATCCTTCGTCTTTTTGGAGAAGAGGCAAGCGATTCAACAATGGATTCAATACGATAAGGTAATACAATATTTTTTCTTTTTCATCAGAGGAAATAACATTAAATATATTTTCATAAATGTTAATCCTGTTTTTATCCTTAGAAATGAAATCCTTAAATTCTTCATTTTTCATCTGGTTATTTAGGAAAGCTTTAATATACTTCACAGTCTTTTCTTTATTGAAAGCTACTTTAAATTTTTTTTCCAAAACATTTTTAACATTAAGATATTTAGCACTGAGATATTTGTTTTTAAATCTTTCATTGAGGAAACTATTATCAATCCCATATGGGAGATACCTGTCACTGGAATCTATCATACTAGAAACTACATCCACCATAGCATTCCTGGATTGATCATTCTGTATTACTTCTGTAAATATAAACCAACTGATAAATAAAAAGTAAGCCAATTCATTGTTAGTAAGTTTTGCTGGATCAGAAATTGTTTTTATATCTTTCATTTCCATTATATCCGATTCTTTAAATCTGCAGTCAATCTGTTCCAAGTCTTGAGCATTAAAAGAACAAATAAGGAACTCATTATGATCAACAAATTCTTTGCTTGATTTTGAACCTTTGTAAATCAAATAGCCAATGATACCAACAGCCATGCAATAAATTAGAAAACATATGAGAATAATCGTTTTATTCATGGGGGTTGTGATATTGTAAAATTTATAGGTTACCTCCTTAATAAACCAAAAAAACAAAAACAAATAAGCAGTCTAGCCTACTTTTTACATTGTACTGCGTACAAAACTAACCGATAAAATTACAAAAAAAGATATTTAAGAAGAACATTTAGTTTCTTAAAGGATTAGTCCATTTATAACAGCAACGATAATTAAGTTTTAAAACGACATTGATCATTGTAGGTTTCTTAAACCATAGTTTTACGACTAAGCTGGAGCTATCTCACTGCCTAAATGACTCGTTTTATTGCTTTTAGTTTCATTTAAGTATATTCTATTTATTTCATTGTTGGAAATAAACATAACTTATTAGGGGTAGTTTCTTATTTATGCTTTTAGATTTGATATATTAGAAAAATAATATTACTAAATAATATTACAGACTGATTAGTAATATTATTTAGTAATATTACAACTGATTTATTAATATTATTTAGTAATATTACAACTGATTTGTAATATTATTTAGTAATATTACAGACTGATTGTGATCTTAGAGGATACAAGAATATTTAGCATAGAAAGATACAAGCATTCAGTCTAACATTAAATTTTGTATTCTAAGCTTATTTCAATAAAATTGTATTATTCTTTTTTAATATATTTTATACTAATTTTGATCATAAAATAATATTTTACTGATCTATGATATAGTATAACGGACAAACCAATAAATGTTTAAAAAGGAGTAGATTTATATCATATTAGGGATTGATATAATTAAATGATCTTCTACAAATAAAAAAGCTTTGTGTACAAGTATTATATTATTCCTTTTATTTGTGAATTAAACTTAAAAGAATCAAAATAAAATGACATTCTCAATACTCTTTAACTTTATATACTAGTTATAAACCTAGATCTTAAATGAACGAGATATTTAACAAACCTTCACTAGTGTATGAGACTGTGAATTGTAAGAATATAAGTAATATACAATTATGTATATCCAAAAAGGTTCTACTGGTTATAATATACAATTATGTATATCCAAAAAGGTTCTACTAGTTGAATTGAGGACATTAATGAAGCATTTAGTATCTTAAAGTATCCAATATTAAATTATCACTGTAAAGCCAAAGAATTAACAAAAGCCTACAGTTTTTACAATACGAAACAAAGTTTGTTAAACTAGATAACTGTTGTATTATATTCCAAGCTATAGAACTCTTATCAAATGGTATGGATATTTTGATATCTAAGCTAGTTTTAAGATCTAGATTTTTAGTAAAATATTTTTTAAAAGACATTTTAAACTAGTTGTGTTTGTATTTTTAAATCTCTAAGTTTTCAGTAAGAAATTAAAAATTAGAATACTCATAATTTTATCAATACAATTTAATTAAAAGAAACCACAAACAAGAAATTAAAAATTAGAATACTCATAATCATAATTTTATCAACCCCATTCTCTTTGGCTGTGTGAACTTTCTCATCAGCATTAACCTCCTCCTCTTCTTTCTTTGTTAAATCCTCCATTGAAGAGAATAAATCATCAATATCTTTCTCATTCTTTACTTGCTTCTTCAGCAAGTCTCTGACTTTAAGTTTGTTTTCGGTAGTCAGTAGAACATCCATCTCCTTGATTTTATAGTCATCAGAGTCCAAAGCAACCACATGGATTATTTTCTCAGTGGGGTTTATGCTCATCTTCACAGAGTACAAAGAGTTCTCAGAAGTATAATTGTTTTCCACACTGGCTTTAATTAAATTGGTATTCTTTCCAGTGAAAGTATAGGCTGGTACTATTTTGTAGTATCTGCTATAGATGATCTGGGCTATCTGTGGAAGCAGGTTTACTGATTTTTGGTATCTGTCTCTGAAGACTGCACTTAGGGGTCTTTGGTACAGTTTCATCAAGTAAGGCTGGATAAAAGGCCAGATGTCAGCCTTTTGGTCATCCTCGGAGTCCAAGCTTGGTTCTGTTACAACATAGCCCATGTCCTCAGCTATTTTCTCAGCCTTCCGGGAAATGATACCCACAGCTGGTAGACGACAGAGGATAGCTTTGTATCCAGATTTTCTGGTGAACTCTGTGGTGAATCTCTCGAGTACTTCTTTTATATTGGCTTCGTCCTCATCCAATTTATCAGTTACAGCCATTCCTACTTCAAAACCAGCATTTAAGATTTTATCAACAGTTTCCCTAGTAAAGGTATCCAAAGTAGGATCTAGGTGGAAGACTACTGGGATTCTGTATCTCGAAGCTGTTTGTAGAAGAAGATCGATGTTCTTAGAAGGACCCTCATCAAAACTGATCATAGCAGTAGATTGTGTGCTGAAGTTTACACAGGAAGCTTTTAGGATATTAAAAAATAGCATGGTTTATAAGATTTTGGTTTTTAAATAGATAATGTCCTTAATAGGCTACTAGTTAATTAAATTAGCTCTATCTTATAGCAGTTTGTATTTATTATTAGATGTATTAGTATGTGTATTAGTAGTATGTGTATTGGTATATAAATATTAGTATGTGTATTAGTATATAAATATTATTAGATGTATTATTAGATGTATTAGTATGTGTATTAGTATATAAATATTATTAGATGTATTAGTATGTGTATTATAAATATTAGTATGTGTATTAGTAGATGTATTAGTAGATAAATATTGGTATATAAATATTAATGTACCATCTCATACACTACATTAAATTATCATACTACACTACATTATACTACATTACATTAATACTTAATTTATTACAACCATGGATTCTCAAAGACATTGTTTTTTGAAATACTTCCTACATCTGTCCATTCATTTAAGACTCTTACAATCTTGTGATCATTCCCATCTACTCCTACAATCCTCTCTAGATTTTCTTTGATTCTTTCTAGCAGCTCTTCAAAATTTGAGATATCTTTTGAGCAAAACAATCTCAAAGCCAATTCACAGGACTCTGAGTTGAGAAAGAGCTCAGAAGAGAAATACAAACAAGATAGCATAGGACCTTCAATGTTTACAATTCCCACAAACTCTTGGATACCTGGAGAAATATACAAACCTCCAGTACCAGTAATACTATTATTACCAATCTTTGATAGGTTTCTTCGGAAGAATTCTCCACTGCCAATCTTCACACAGTCATTTTCTGGATCTTTGGTCTTCTGCATTAAGAAATTATTTAAGCTCAGATTCAATGCATAAGACTTAGAAAATGCATTTCTCTGCATAAAATACGAATATGCATCATCACTGAAGAAGGATGGGAGGACTGGCAGAATGCTGGGGAGGACCTCTTTGTAGACTCGAAGCCTGGCTTTGTTGGAGATCTTTGGGAGAGAGAAAGCCACTAGCTTGTCCTTTAGGATCCCAAAGACATCTGAGATATTCAGAGGTGTCTGCTTGGTAAAAACTACCTGTGAGGTCTCTTTGTTTCTCAGGAGATTTAGAATGTTTCTTTCGATATCACACAGAGAAAGCTCCTCCTCTTCGTTGAAGATTCCTGCTTCTTTCTCGACTCCTTTCACAAACTCTACAAGTTGGCTGGTGGCTTTCTTCCGTATAAAATCTCTCTCTAGAATATTCTCGAAATCTACAAACTTAGAATCAAAAACTTCTACAAACACATTCTGGCCTATTTCTTCTCCTTGCACTGGATTGAAAGAGATATCTCTAGTCCTGAGCTTATAGTAGGAATTAATCTCCACAGCCAAGAAGGAGTAGAGAGAGTTATAGGAGTAGAGAAAGCTATGCGAAGGATTGTTTCCCACAGTGTGGAATTCGTATTTGTAGAGTCTTCCATCACTCCCTATCAGGTTTATTTCCTCACTGTGTTTGCCAGTTTTTATAAGATTGCAATTTGAAGAATCCAAAGATTCCACATAGACAACATCTGCATAGTCCTTAGAGATTTTGTTGTAGGAGCCAAAGAGAGCCAGAGGAGGGAGAGTTTTGCTCAGAAGAATTTTGTTGAAAGTGGCAATCTTCTCGTTCATCTCCACAAGCTGACTGGCCTTTAATAAGCCTTTCAATTCCCGTTTGATAGCGACTAAGAAATTCAGAGCCTCGTTCAGATTGAGTGAAGAAGAGCTATTTTGAATATAAATCCTGGGGATGATGGTGTCCAAAGAGAACTCACACTTATCAGTTAGACGAACAAGCGTGTTGAAGTTCTGGAACATTTCTTCTTTCAAATCTTCTCCAGAGACCAAGGAAGCTATGATACCATCTAAGGCTTCTAAGATTCCATACTCAGCTTCAAAATATTTCTCATTTCTAAGATCTTCAAACAAGCAGAGGAAGTCTGCATATTCTCCCGACAAGAATTCAGCTAGTTTCTCTCTAGGATAATTCTTATTCTTACTTAGGAAGATGGAGACCTGAGTATGAATAGGCTGGGAGTAGTTTTTCATCAGGCTTCTCAGAATGACTCTAATATATTCCCAGTTCTCCGAAAGAAGCAAGTCCACAAGCTGAGGAATAAAAAAGACGAAGAAAGGTAAATTTGAGCTATTTACGAGACTTTTAAAAAGGGCCAAATCCAAAGAGATTTTATAGTTTCTGAGAATCAAAATAAGTTGAGAAATTAGATTTTTAGAATGGAAAGAATCAGAAGCAGCAAGTCCTTGAAGAGAAGAAGAAATAATTTCTTCAATAATTTCAGTAGTAGAAGTAGAATCAACACTTTTCTTTTCTGCTAGTTCCAGTACTTCCTTTTGAAATATTTTGAAGTGCTTTATCAGTAGTGTGTTGTAGTAGAAGAAATTCTCAGCTGAAGAATAAAATTGAATAGCTTGGAAATACAATTTCTTGGTATCTTCAAAATCTCCAATCTTCTCTGAGAACATTCCTCGGATTCTAAAGATGTTAGAGGATTGTTCATCAGAGAAATGTACTATATTAGTAGAATTGGCTAGATCTAGTCCTAATTTATACTCTCCCATCTCGTAGAAGCACATAAGCTCATAGACAACCTTCCTATAAGCATCCAAAATCTTGATGCTTGGGAGCTCAAAGACCTCTCTCAGCAGAAACAGGGCATTATCGAAATATCCCTTTTTGTAAGCAGCCAAAGCTAGGAAATTTGCATTTCTCCCCAGGCCATTGTTCCCCTTCGTGTACATAGCTTTCCTGAATTTAGCAATATTCTCAGAGAATTCTTTGTTCTTGTTTACAATAGAGCTTATTTTCTTAGAAGATTCCTCAATCTCCGAAGAGTGCTGGTAGTCCAAAAGAGTCCCTTCATTGCTGTATCCTTCTACCCTCCTCCAGAAGTGTCTCCTCCACGTACTGAACAGTAGGAGAGTGTCGTACTGGCTCTCGAGAAGGGGCTCTTTATCCTCCCAGCTGTATATCAAGCCATTGATTCTCTCCTCGGTATCTGCTCTGAAGGTAAATAGACTGGTAGTATCGTGCATCTCCAGGACTATCTGGATGAGAGTAGAATAGAAATCGTTGAAGGGGCCAGTTCGTGGTCCTCTGTTGATCTTGTCTACGATAGAGCTCAGGAGGTTTACAAAGGTCTCTGAAGAAGGTACGTGGTGGGAAGAATAGAAAAGCTCGTAGAACAGCTTGTAGAAAGATTTCTTGATCCCATTTTCCATAAGATTGACCATGTTAGAGAAGGATTCTCTCTCTGTGGAGATATTGAAATTAGAAGTAAAGAACAAAGAATCAGCACTGAGCGTGGTATCCCCTTTGAACTTTCCCAGGTTGTAGCAGATGTCCCACTGCTGCATCTCTTTGGCACACTCGACCCATTCTTTAAGAATATTATCATACTCATCTTCGTAGAAAGATACTTTAGATTCACAGCACTTCTCTTGGAGATCTTCGTAGATCTTCTGAGCTTGCTTGTACTTGCCCAGTTGTTGGAAGAGAGAAGCCTGCATCACTTCAGGAAATTTAGAAATTGTCCTTAGACAGCCGTACGAATAATCTTTCAGTCCCATTTCTCTAAACTTAGCCAATTGAATTTCAGGAGGAGAAATATTCAAAAGATGGTAAAAAGTTCTATGGCCTATAGAAGATATAGTAGTAGATTTAGAAGACTTAAGAATTGCATAGGTTAATTTATCTCCAAAGAAAGACCAATCTACATTCTCTACATCCTCTAAATCTAGACTGTTACTCCTAGAAATTATACTAAGACATGCTTCGGGAGATAGATAGAGAAAATTTATAAGATCATTTCTAAAATCAAAAGGTTGGTGGATGGTAATTCTATCTAAGAAGCTTTGTATGTGCTTCTCCTGGAAGAAGTAGAAGCAATTGTCTTTGGGGGGAGTCTTCCCCGGTGGAGAATTATCATAGAATAGAAAGGGGGTCTCTACTACTCCTCTTACATACATAGGTAGACAAAGAGGCTTTATATTCTCTTCTGTATCCAACAGCAGTACTGCAAATAGATAAGGAAGGTAAGCTCGATCTACTCCAGTCCAGTCGAGACCCAGTAGAGCTGCTAATCGATCTCTAGTAGGTAGGATCTCACTGAGGAGCTGGATGTACTTGTTTCTTACAATCTCATCAGGATACACACACCCTCTGTAGAAGACATCGTTCAACCCATTAAGGATTCCTGGTGGACAGAATTTATTCCTCAGGAAGAATCCTAGAGATAGATTCAGCATCTCCTCCTCCTCCACATCCTCCAGAGCTTTGAGTCCACAGAGCAGGGCTACTGATTGGGAGATCGTAGCTTTGTTTTCTAGAATAATATTCCTTACAACTTCTTTTATACTTCTAAAACTAACTGATGGGAGGATGTCTATTACAAAATCTACTGGGAGGATGTCTACTGCAGAGAGGGTAAGCAAATTGGGGAGAAGGGTCTCTTTCTCCAGAATAGCTCTAGCTAGTAGAGTTTTGTAGCAGGATACCTCCTTCAGAATAGAAAGAGTATTGAAGAGAGTGGTAGTGTTGATCTCTGTTTCCTTTCTAGTATCTACATTGATATCCACAATATTATTGGTGTGTAGAAATTCTAGAGTAGTAGTAGAAAGAGGGTGCTTGTACCAAACATTCCTAGAAATATCCAAAAGAAAAGTTGCTAGAGAAATTTTGTACTGTGTAGATTTCTTAGAAAGAATTTCTACTTCTAAAAAAGCTAGAAGATTGCTGAAATTCAAAGACTCTGGAAAGATCTGGAAGGATCCAAAAAGAATCTCTAAGTCGTAGGATGGTAGGAAAGTAGACTTCTTGGAATGGAAGAAATTTACAACCAATAAAGTATACAAATTCCTCATAGAAAGAGTACTAGTAGTAGAATACAGAGCATCAAAGAGCTGGCTACCTATCTTCTGGTGGAATGGTACAAAGGTATTAAGCAATCTGTAAATTATACCAACCAACTCTCTGCCTATTGCTGGAGTAATCAAAGAAGGAGCATACGAAAGCAGAGGATAGAGAATGTGGATATTAGTTTTGAATTTGATTTCTTCTTTTAGAAAATATAAAATTGTATTTTCAAATACCTTTGCAGTATTTTCAGTAGTATTAGTAGTATTAGTATTGGTAGTAGTAGTATTAGATTTTTTTTCTTCTAAAAATTTATCTACTACTCTCCTGAGACAGTACAAAGTATATTTTCTCTCTTCAAAAGATAAATTTAAGAGCATTGAGAAATATTCTGGAAGTGGTTCGAAAGTACAAAGATAGTACAAAAGAATAGATCTGAGATTTTCATCTTTAAGATTCTTTCTACAGAATTCTATCATGCTCTGGGAATAGAATCCTACTTCTACAAAGAGCTCTATCAGCATCCAGGACTGGTCTCCGTAGAATCGTACTAGATTCTCAAAGGATTTGATATCTTTCTTATTGATGCTCTTAAGAAGAGATCCCTTTAGAGATTGATTGAACATCTTCACACTACAGCTGTTCTCTAGCTTCAGCAGGGGATCTATACTGAACAAAAGTCCCAGGTCACTCTCTGTAAACCTATTGATTGAGAATTTAAGAAATGCTTTTATGCGTCTCTTATCGATTATTTTAGGATCTGCATAAATCTTCAGAGCTGCAGAAATTGATGCTGGGTATTCGTACTCTATAATTCTGAGGAAGTCTAAGAAGTACTGGCTGTGGAGTGTCTCCTCTACGAAGGAGGATGGAAGATTGTTTACAAAGTTTCTGAAGGATACAGACTTCGAGACCAGAATACTACAAAGATCCAGCATAGATTCCTCTACACATTCTCGCACTATCAGAGGGAAGCAGAGGAAGGAATTCTTCTCAATATACTCCAGAAGCATCCTTCTAAAGGTGTCTATTTCTACTACTACCTGGTATAGCCAGGGGTATGCTACCCTAATGATACTCCTATAGAGCTTATTAGGATCCGGATACTTCAAACTCAGTTCAAAGGTCTTTGCATAAATACTGGCTTCCCAATTCTCAGCACACAGCACACTCTCTCCTTGCGTCTTGCATTCTTCGAAAATCTTAAGGATGAAATTCAGCAATTTCTCGTCCTCCTCCATCTCTATCACTGAGAAGATTGTAAGCATGTAGTCTACTACCTCTACACTGAGAGTACTCGAGAAGCACTCTTCGTACTTGTCCTTAAGAAGTTCAGTAATCACAGGCTTGTTGGTAGAGAGAAGCGTCCTTAGAGGAGCTACCAACAAACTGCTAAAAACATAATCAAAAGCAATAGGATCTTTTTTCTTAGAAAAAGCTAGATGCATAAACAAGATTTCCTGGACCAAATAGAAGAAATATTTCTCTTCATTTTCCAAAGTAGAATTTGTATAGAAGTAGTAGTAGATGACATCTGTAGAAGTAGCAGTAGTAGAAGTATTTCTATACTTACCAGGTGTTATGAAGAAATTACAAGATAGAATGTAGTAGTAATAGGATTTCACTAAGGTCACAGTTTCTTTCTTTGAAAACAACTGAGAATTCTTTACGAAGAATATAAAAAGATCTACCTTAGTAAAGAAAGTCTCAGCTTCTCTCAAATCAGATTGTCCGTAGAAGAATCCTCTCAGTTTCTCTTTGAACATTGCTATAAATAATTTATCGTATCTTCTATGGAGCATCTTAAGAATCTCCTTACAAAGATCAGACTTACCATTGTAGACTATATTATCAATAGACCATTTGAAGATGAAAGATATGCAAGAAAGGGTATCTTTTCTATTTATCAGATGTAGAATTCCATCAGTAGTACTAGTACTGGTAGAAGTTAAGAGACAGTCTAGGATTCTTTTGAGATCTCCAGGGATGAAGCTAGAAGGAAGACTGTCCCAAGATAGAACAGCATTCAATCCCATCCAACAGTTTCTATTTATTAAATAAGAAATCAATTCTGGGAGTATTTGGTATTCGTAGAGATCTTCAGGATTTCCAATAATTTCTACATATTTATCTAGAAAATACTGAAGAAGCTCTTTAGAAAGCTGAGGATTCCTAGAAAAAGACTCCACCAAAGCTTTTACAAAAATATTCCCATTGAAAAGGACTTTCGATTTCTTTATAGGATAGTAAAAGATTCTAATAAAATTGATCACAGCTACTACTTCATAAATATCCTTCAGTAGATTTGTAGTAGAAGAGCAGCCTATTAAAGCTACTATACTATCAAACACTAATTCTGATTTCTCAAGCTGGTCCTCGTATGGGATTCCCAAGACATTAGCTATGTACAAATCTAGATCAGTAAATCCTAGGTGTTTGTGGTATCTTTTTCCTTCCATCATCAGATCCTTAAGAAGAGCTGTAGTTCTATTTACAATATCGTCTCTCTCATAAACATCCCAACCCATAAAATAGAACAAGAAATCTTTGATAATCTTAGAAGCTATTTCTATTTCTTTCTTAGTATTAGAAGTATTGATAGAAGTAGGACAATTCTTTAAGAAATCAATAGCACTTCGAATTATTGAATTGTCATTATTATGACTTCTATAGCTACTCAGGTAGTGCTTGTGATAAGATTTCAATCTACCAATCAGTTGAGAACAAGAAATTACAAAACGAGGATCATCCAGAAGGTCGAAGATTTGCTCAAAAAGACAATCTGCTTCTCCTTTGAAGATGTCTCCTTTGGAACCTTCCACCATGTGAATAAAAAGAGAGATAGCCTTTACAGTAATCTCATTCCTAATTTCTAAAGAGCTTCGAATGGGTCCTATAAACAATCTCCAATCAGAAGCTAGAGTATTGATATTGATAGGGAGAGAGAAAATGATATCTAAGAAAATAGAGTTCTTCGTAGACTCGTAAGCTAGATAGAATTTCTTTACCAGGAAATGAAGCTTCTTGTAGAAGTATACGTGTAGAGTCCCAGCCTTATCAGTTTTGATATTACAAACTCCCAGCAAGAAGAGCAGAATCTCCCAATCTTCGTCCTGAATCAATTTATCTACCAGTAGAATCAATCTATTCCGAGAAATCAACCCAGGATTGAAATTATAAACCTCAGAAATAAACCCAATCAGGAAAGTTTTAAAAGAACTGTCAATTGTACAGGAATTATCCTTTTCTAGGCCTACCGTACTTACCATCCCTTTGATTATTTCTTCTACTATTATTTGTACTGGCATATTTGGTCTCTTAAGAACTTCGAGGAATATTTTTACTCTTTTTGTGTCTCTGAACATTTGCTGGACTAATCTCTTTAAAATTCCTATAAGCTTGATTTCTGAGATTGGTGTCAGGAAGAATCCTAAAATGTCTTTTAAACAATTCTCATCTTCTACGTCCATCTTCTGGGTCAGCTCTAGGACATTCTCAAAAACTGGCATCAATCTCTCTACTGGAATAAAATCTTCTGTCATTTCTTTGAGAGGCTTGGACAGAGACAGGAAAATATTCAGGTTTGGAACAATTTTTAGAGTCTCCAAAATCTGATCGATCATCAAAAACTGTTTGTGGCTGAAATCTACTGCTTCTGCTTGCTGAAGACCATATTTCTTAAACGTAATTTGTTGTTTAAAAATCAGGTTTACACATTCATAAATAATTTCTAGGTGGAAATTCTGTGATTTCTCATACTTCAATTTGTTCTCGTCTTCTAGCACTAGATTTGTAACAGTAGCACTGCTCTCTTTAAGGATATCATTCTCATTGATCATGGCTATATTGTTGCTCAGTATTTCCATTGTCCTTCTTTGTAGCTCATAGGGAACCCTACGAGATAGATTGTCTGAGAACACACAGGCCATGTCTGTTAACCCTATTAGTCCTTTGATATTCAACAAGAAGGACTCTTCTAAGTAGAAAAATCTCATATCAAAAAATTCTTCTATCTTGGGGAGATACATGTCTTTATTCCTTAGCAATATCTTGAAAATGTAGTAGAATAGTTCTTTTCGTAGCTCTATAGCATCTGTTGGGCAGTAGAACAATGCAAACTTGGCTAGTTCAAAAATCGTAGAATTAAGCACATCATTTCTCTGCAGGAATATCTTGGATTCTGATGCCATCTTGAACAGCTTGGATAGTGAACTTACCATCTCCAGGGCTGTAAGTTTGTTGTACTTGATCATTTCTACCACTCTCCTGTGCTCCAGAAATAGCCTGTAGAAGGTCACAGCCCGGTGGATGATTCCTTCTACCACATCTTCTACGTGGTGCTGCCTCTGCACTACGTCTGAAATATACCCGAAGACTTGTACTATGGTAAAGAATACCTGCTGATCCTTCTCCTCCTCCTCAAAGATTCTATTGACGAGCTCTACCACTATTTCTAGATGTTGCTCTATTTCTCTGGGATTCATGCATTTGCATAAAGATGCAAATATTTTAAGAGCAAGAATCACATTGGTGAGATTGTCTCTCTGTAGAACCCCGTGCAGAGACTCTACAAAATCAGGATCTACTTTCTTAAATAGGAATTTGTTGAGACTCTTTAGGATAAAGCTTCGATCCTCATCACATTCTGAGGTATTCAGAACTAGCACAGCAAATGGTGTGTATGAATCTAGGAAATCACTGGAGAATAATGCTTCTGAGAGAAATTCATCACATTCGAACAGCTTAGAGATATTTTTAACTTTGATTTCTAGAGAATCTGAAGTAAGAATAATATCTTTAAAATTCATTGGGGGTAAAAAATTATAGCATCTATAGAAATGTTGCATGATAGCATAAAAAAACTTGCATGAAATTTTATAGTGAAAAAAGCTTGCATGAAATTTTATTGTGAAAAAATGTTGCATGAAAGCATAAAAAAACTTGCATGAAATTTTTTCTCAATCCACCCTTATTCTTTCAATGGAACATCATTTCATTTTACGATTTTCTAAAGGCTTCAGAGAGAATGTAAATCTCCACGAATCAAAAATAGAAAGACTAGACAATGACAGAGTAAAGCTTTTTTACAAAAATAAATCTTTCCCAGGGATTGTAGTTCCCCTTCCGTGCGTCGTAGAATCTCAAAAGACTCTCGATAATAAACAATTCTACAAAGTTTGTGATGTCTCTACTCTAATCGTAATCTACCCAGATGATCAAATAGATCTAGACAAAGAAAGACAGCTTCTCAGTCTCTCTGGGCTGACTCCTCCGATGAAGTTTGTAAAGTCGAGGAGGTTTGCAAAGAAGAATGTAGCAATCCAGGAGGTAGAAGAAATTGAGAAGAAGGTTCAGGAATTGCTAGAAAGAGACAGACAGTCTTCAAAAGTGGAGATTGTGGAAGAGGAGGAGGAAGATGTGGATGAGATTTCTAACATAGCAGCAGAAATAGAAAGCAATATTGAGATTAAGCCTGCTGTAGAAGAAAAGATAGAAGAATCTCCAGAGATTTTAGAACTTCGCAAACAAATTGTGAGCCAAGAAAGGCGTGTAGAAGAAGCTTTGAATCCGATTCTTAAGCAGAGATTCCAAAAGGCCTTAGATGAGATGAAGAGTAGACTTCAAGAGCTGACAGGCCCAAAAAAGTAGATCAAAAAGTATAAATTAAATAAAAGAATTGTTTTATTTATGCAAGATTGTTTTATTCATGCAAGATTGTTTTATTTATGCAAGATTGTTTTTATGCAAGATTGTTTTATTTATGCAAGATAGAGGGGCTATTTATGCAAAATTGTTTTATTTATGCTATATTAGATTCTTCAATTATTTAATTTTAATGCTTTAATGCTTTATTAGTTTATGCTACTTTTTAAATGTCAATTTTTTCATCTATCTCATTTATTTTTGAATACTTTCCTTCTCTCTTTGTAGTCAAAATCTGATAAAAGTGAGATAGTTACTTTCTCAGACATTGTTTTTGTTGGTGCTACTAATAAGTTCTTATCTTTGCTAAGAATTTCTAGAAGTTTATATTTATACTCCCCCACTTCCTCCCTCCTGCTTCTTTCCGACATGCAATCTTCTATAAAGTTGTTCATCGATTGATCAACCTCTAAAGAAATATTAGAACTACCATTTTTAATGTTTGGAACTAGAAAGCTACTGGTGGTCCTACAGACATTAGTAAGATCTACACTCTTTGGAATTACTTTAAGAGAGTGCAGAAGAGAGTCTTCCTTTCCATCTCCTCCTAGATATTTTTTCTGTTGGAGCTGAGTGTGGAGAAAAGAAAGCAGCTCTTTCTCTTGGTAAGAATCTTCTACGAGAAAATCATTAATAATAGCTCTAGAAATAATATCAAAATCACAGTGTAGCTCTGACATCTTCACCATTCTCAGAGTAATCTGTTCAAGATAGTGTCTAAAAATATCTCCCATGATATTCAAAGCTTGTTCTGAAATCCTTTCGAAACCACATTGCATAACAATCTCAGCCATAGCCAGTTTAATAATTTTCATATTCATATTAGATTTCATGTAAGTTAGTGTGAAGGGTAGCAAATAAAAAATTGTAGAACAAAAGATGTAGTTCAAAAGGTGTGGTGTAAAAGGTGTGGTTATAAAAACGTTTTTTTATGGTTCTTTATGCTATTCTGTTTTTTATGCTATTATGCTATTCTGTTTTTTATGCTGATTTATGCTTTTATTCTATTATGCTATTATGCTGTATTATCAATTACTGAAATATTACTTTTATGCATTACTTTCTAAACCCCCTTTTATGATTTGTAATAATTGTGGTTCTTCGGAGAGTGCTGTTGATAATGCTCAAGGTGTCTCTTATTGTACTCAATGTGGAATGGTGCTGGAAGAGAATATCATAGTTTCTACTATAAACTTCACAGACGATGGTGTTAAGAGCAATCTTACTGGTAAGATAGTAGACGTAGAATCTACACAAGTAGGGACACAGTATGTAGATTCTTCGTACTACATTAAGAATACCATTAGAAATATCTGTACCAATCTAGGACTGGGATCCAACTTCATAGATTCTAGCTATAGATACTACAGGCTTCTTCTTCCTTACAATCTCTCTAAGGGAAAGTCTCTCTTGTACACTCTCAGTGCTGTGATCTACATCAACTGCAGACAGGAGAGGACTCCACACTTGCTGATGGATTTCTCAAATGCTCTCAATATCGATGTATTCAAGATTGGAAGAAGCTTCTCACGAATTACTGAGGTTTTGGGCCTGCAGATCCCACAAATAGATCCATCCTTGTACATCCAGAGATTTATCTTGAAGCTTAAGCTTAAGAATACTAAAATATCCACACTCGCTCTGAGGATAGTCAGCAGGATGAATAGAGATTGGATATCCACAGGTAGGAGACCCAACAACCTCTGTGGGGCAGCTATCTTAATAGCATCTCGAGTATACAACGAAGAGAGGAGTATTGCAGAGATAGCCAAAGTGGTGCATGTGGCTGAATCTACCATACGATCTAGATTGATTGAAATTTTGAATACACAAACTGCAGATCTGAGCATTGAAGAATTTAATTCAAAATGGGTCGAAAAGGAGGAGGAGCCACCAATTGTAAAAAAGAAGAATAAGCAGAAAATTAGAAGAGAAGTTGAAACTAAGGAGGTTGAAACTGAGGAGGTTGAAGAAGATTGTTCGTCTGATATTTTGACAGAAGAAGAATCTAAAATCAGAGCTTCTGTGTGGAATGAAATGTACGAAGAATATCTCGCAGAAAGAGCTTCTAAAGCTAAAGCTGTAATAAAACCAAAAAGAAGAAGAAAAAACAAACAGTGTAACACAGTTTCTGATGTCTTAAAATCTTTAAATAAGAGAATTTCTAGTAAAATCAACTACAAAGCCATAGAAAATATATTTGAAGAGATTTAAAGACTAAGATAATATAGAAAGCATTAAGGTATTTATTGAATTATAAATTAGGCTTGGATTTTGTTTGTAGTATTTAATATTTCAATTAGTTTGTAGTATTTCAATTAGAATTTAATATTTCAATTAGTTTGTAGTATTTCAATTAGTATTTAATATTTCAATTAGTTTGTAGTATTTCAATTAGAATTTAATATTTCAATTAGTTTGTAGTATTTCAATTAGTATTTAATATTTCAATTTGACTTAAATTTAATATTTGACTTGGATTTTGTTTGTAATTTTATGATTTGTTTCGGATTTGAAATTTTAATAAACATACTCATGCAATCAATACAATATGAGCGATGAGGTTACCAAAAAGATAGAAGTAGAAGTAGAAGGATTGCAAGACAAACTTAAAGATAGATTGAAACAGACTGAAGAATTGGGAGATCTTGAACAAGGACTTAAGAAACAAACTTTTAGCCTAGAAAAGACTACTGAGGAGCACCAGAGTGTATCTCGAGAGACGAGGAATAAGATGTGGTGGAAATATGCAAAGTGGGTGGCTTTGATAGTAATCTTGATTGGACTTTTGGGATTGATATTTCTAAGACCATTAATATCACTATTATTTAATTAAATCAAAAATTATTATTTGCATTAGCTTTATATTACTATATTACTATATTACTACTATATTACTATTGGTACATTTTACTAAATTAATTAAATAGATATAAATTATTTCAATGGTTTATGCATCAATTTACTAAATTTATTTTACAACTTTACTTTTATTCTACACACCCCAAG
>SBJO01000103.1:0-18521 GCA_015832245.1 Nosema granulosis
TACCACTGATAATAGTATATTGAATATTACTGATAATAGTATATTGAATACCACTGATAATAGTATATTAAATACCACTGATAATAGTATATTGAATACTACTACTAATAGTATATTGAATACCACTGAGGATCCTACTACTAATAGTATATCGAATACCACTGATAATAGTATATTGAATACCACTGAGGATCCTACTACTAATAGTATATTGAATACCACTGAAGTAAACAAGAAGTTAACAAAAGAGGCAATTGAGAATTTATTTGAGAAGGTTCAAAATTCTAGAAATGTTGAGGATGATTTTTTAATTTCTGCTAGGGATCTTTTTATGCAAGTTTATGCTACAGATATGGAATTTATTAATTTAATGAGGTCCAACTCTCCTGAAGAGATTGCTATACCCAAGAAAGAAACCTCTAATTGTAAGCATCTAGAAGCATTCAATAATTTCTATAAGAACCTAGAAAGGAATTTAAAAGATAATTTATGTACAGCTTCTGATTTACCAAGTGATATTTCTAAAAGCTACACGACATTTTTAGGTGGTATAAAATCTGATCTAATAAGAGGTACACTACAATGCAATAAGAAATCTATTCAAAAATCAATTCAAAAGATGGCAGACGGGAAAATCTCAAAGTTAATTTTAGATGTAGAAAATTCTTTAGATCAATTTAATAATCAAACTTATTCTACTGAAGAAAGAAGTCTTCTCTATCCTTCTTATCTTCCTGAAAACAACAGTCCATTGCAAATTGCAGAATATTGTGGAGGAGCTCTGCAAGCTTATGGAGGAAGCAGCATTAATAGCCCCAGTCCTTCATCTTCATTGATGCTTCTATATTTATTCTTAAAGATGTTCTTCTTTAGGAGATAAATAAATAATATCAATTTTTTTATTCTACTTTGTATATTTGACCTACTCAAAGATAAGAAAATTCTTTTAGAAAATAATTAATATCAATTTCTTTATCTACATTTTCTTTCAGCATACATAAAACTTAAATATAATATATCCTTTAATGAGTCATCAAGACAATGAGCTTAGTCGTAAAACCATGGTTTTCAGGAAAACTTAATATATATTTTTTACCCCTATGAAAAAACTTACTGAAGAAAAAAAATTTGAAGTTGACTGAAAGAGATCTTGTGAAAAATATAAGCTATCAAAAGAAACAGTTTCATAGCCAAAAAAGAGTTTTATAAAAAACATCTAAAAATTATGATATACTAGTTAGTAAAAGCTTTGAAAACGAATAAATCTAAAATTGCTGATAATGAGGGATTCAAGGCATCTAAGGGGTGGTTAGATTACTTTTAAAAAGACACAACACAATCTTTAATAAACATTTCTGGTGAATTGAAATTGTCCGATAAAAGTTGTCTAGCTGTTTTTAAAAGCAAGCATTGCTACAATACCACGTTGATAATATATTCAACTGTGATGAAGCTGTTTATATTAAAAAGTTTACCAAGAAAACAAGAGACGAATTACAATTATACTGAGTGTAGTATGTCTGACCAAAGATTTAAAGCTTAGTAATTGTCTATTTCAATCATCTAGACCAGTGAAGGAGTTTGATCAGCTAGGTGTAGGATTTCAATATACACCAGAGCCAAAAATCTATAATTAGTTTTATTCTGGGTTTTACAGTATAGAGAAATAAAACAAGATTATAATACATTTTATTATACATTATAGGTGACTCTTTACTTTTAAGATTGTTGCACAGTATAGAGAAATAAAACAAGATTATAATGCACTTTATTATACATTATAGGTGACTCTTTACTTTTAAGATTGTTGCAGTAAATTTAAAATATATAATCGACAAAAAGTTATAACGTTTTACACCAAAAACATAAATTTTTGTATCAATAAATATTCAAATACCAATATGGTAAAAAAACTTTCTTTACTGTAAAAACTCCATTCTTCTAAATAATGAGGAGACATAGAGCAAAGAAGCATGAGTTATCGCAAGCAGCTATAAAAGCTTGCTAAAAATAGAATAACACGTAAATGTGATGAGGATATAGCCACAGGTAGACCATCATTTTCTTGAGGTAAAATGTGGAAGTAGTCAAGGATAGAAAGTATAAAACTATCAGCGAAAGGAACATATGGCCCACTGGCCCATATTTTGGATATTTATTGAATTCTAAAAAATTTAACCCATAAAAATGAAGGTAAAAAAAGTTGAGAACGAAGGAAATTAAAAACATCATAGAAAATTCAAAACTAAAAGACTAGAGTCTTGTTATTTCTGCGGTAGTAAAATGAAACTGACAAAAAAGAGAGAGAATGGGATTAAATGTTAGTGGAAAGGCTGTAAGAAGGTTTAATCTATGGATGGGAGCTATAAATATTAACACAAAAAAAATTATAAAAATTTTAGAATTATGGTTGCAGAAGGCTTCTATAGATATAATTTATTTCGTATGTCGCGTAGGTAAGAAAACGACATAAAATTACTTGATAAAGTAATAAAAAGGGGTTGTTTAATCTCTACACAAACAATATGGAGTTATTAGGAGAAAATAGGATGACTGTGGAAATCGATGAATCAAAATTTTGTAAAAGGAAATATAACAGAGGTCATCATGTAGAAGGTGTCTGGGTTCTTGGTATGGTAAAGCGCTGTGAAAGAAAACGCGTTAAGTTAGTAATCGTAGAAGATCTAAAAAAAGATACATTATATGCCACACTTAAGAGTTCAATCAAAGAAGATAGCGTTATTTATACAGATGGCTGGAGAGGAAATAATGATTTAGAAGGTTCCTTTAAGTCACACCAGATTGTAAACTATTCTAAACATTTCAAAGACGCAGAAAACAAGTCCACACCAATACTATAGAAAACATGGTTTGATGTATAGAATCAGACACCGACAAGAGGAAGAAATATAACTAAAATACAACGCTATGTTCTGCGCTATATGTTGGTAAAAAACGAAAGGTCAGATGCTTTGAATGTCTTATTAAAATATTGTTTATATTTTAATATTTTAAAAATTAAAAAATTGGGGTTAAATTTTTTTAGAATTCAATAAATACCCAAAATATGGGCCAGTGGGGTCGATTGGCCTCAGCGAAATTTCTCAAGACATAAAATTCTATTCTATCTAAAAGAAAATACCTTTCATTGTGCTTATGCGGTCTCTGTATGCCACAAGCTTCTTTTAACAAAAAAACATTTTCTGTCCACAGTCGTTTTTGCCAAAAAACGAATATCTTGGTGGGAAAAGTCTTAGGATAATATTATATAGAGCAATGAAACAAATATATTTTTATCTTTGGACCAGATGGGCATCGTTACGTCCGACATTTTGGTGGTAATAGATTTGAGAATAAAAATCTCCTGCCTACAATTAAACATGGAAGAGAAAAGGTATCTTTTTGGAGATGTTTTAGTCAAAAATTGTGCGGAAAAATACTTTTATCGAAGGAAAGATGCAAGGATTCGAGTATTCAAGGATTCGAGTATTCAAGGATTCTTGATTGTCATTTTGCAGCATCTGCAAATTATATCTTTCAATACAATAACAATCCGAAGCACAGCAGAAAGCATGTTAAAAGCTGCTTTACATTAAAAGGCCAATGTCATAATGTCGCCTTCACTCTCACTTTTTAAACCTTATAGAGCAGTGGTCCTCGATTCTGGTTGTTGGATAAAACTTACTTAGAGTGACTCTATATTCTATTGCCTCTAGACGAATCTACCAGTAGAGATACCCAGCACATGGTTTTAATTAATTTATATTGTGTTTTGAGGCATATTAAATATAACTTATGAGTTTTTTAAATATTTTGTACACCTGTATGCGATTGTAAGAAAGATGTCATTTAAAAATAAATATTAAAAAAATCTTCATAGTTTAGAGCTCCACGTATTTATTTATAACTTTTACAGTTCATGATGTCAAAAAGGTTCTTCCACTGCTAAAAAGCATCTATGGACTGTTTTAAAGAAAAAATAACGACTTTTTAATTACAAACAATGCAGAATCAAAGACTACCATAGCTAAAGAATGGAATACATAGATGTTTCAATATAAAAAGATTGTTTACAGTGTGTAAAATAGGTGAAGAAAGTTATAAAAGCAAAAGGATATCATACCTTCTATAAATAAAAAATGAATTTTTTTGGGAAATATTTTAAATCAAAACTTCACAATTAACAACATGCTGACTCTAAAATATTCCGTAGTAACTTTTTAAATACTTAAACAATAAAAATTGACCATTTAATATCTATTATTGAATAATAAAATCATTATAGTTTTTTTTATATAGTGAACATAATTAGGTGTGGGTGAATGTAAATAGTTATATTAAAAATATTTATGTCGTAAATAAATGGTTTATTAGGAACTAACATGCCCTGCCTGCGTGCAGGGTATTTATATCTTTAATTCTGATAGGTTTCATATCAGATATCAGTAGAGAAATGTACTTTAGATGGAACCAATAGATTGCTGGTATGGAATCAGCGTTAGGTTGGAGCATGTTCTGTATAATGCTCCGACAATTTATTTGTAAATTCAACTCTAGAACTGTAATATTAATATCAATAAAGTGTTTTGGTCAATAAATCTGTCGTAGTGGAATGTCAAACATTTATCGATAAATTAATATCACCTCTGATCCCTCCACCAGTTAATATATTAAGAAAACAAATATAAATACAACCCCAACCCCTGGGGGATGCTTTAACAATCTAATAAAAGTCTTGACAAAATCTATTTTAAAAACAAAAACTTTGTAAAGGTGTTTTTTTACTTGATGTAAATTTTATTTTATCATCAAAAGAAGGTTGTAAATAAGCCTAGTTTTCTCCTCTAAAACAATTATTGTGTTAGTATCTTTGTAATCTTCATTTACCACACGTTTTATAAAACAGCTGTTATTTAATTTTTACAAAACCAAAATTGATTAAGTTACCTTTTATAATATTTGTCACCACAAACAAGATCTAAGTCTAAAATAGAGATCCATAGAAGCCATACACACTCAAAAAAAACAAACTAGACTGTTTCAGAACCAACCAGAGGATTATAAGGATTACAATTTTATCAAGTTTGACAAAAAAACCTATATTACACGTCATTAAATGAATAGAAATACCAATTATGACAAAAGGGATTAAAAATATGCACAAAGAAGAAAGCATTGTTCCAAGAAAAGATGCTACTGCTAATGGAGAAGAACAGTTTCTTATACAAAAGAAAATATTTAACCAAGTATCTATTTATAAAATATTCAAAACTATTGAGAAATATGTAGGAGATGATCCAGAAGATATACTAGGCTTTATAAATAAAGCTTACCAGCATGTTGCTGATCTTGAGGTTAACTTTTGGTACAATGTTAGACAGCTCCCTACAAACACCCCTAGTTTTCAAAATTATATTTCAAAGAAAATGAATGATTGCGATGTATTTGATCCATTCGGAAGCTTCTATGAAAAATTTTATAGTCATCTAAAAACTAGTTTAAAAAACTTTTTTGATCAGCCTGAGCTAGAATATGAAGATAATGAACCTGAGGGAGATATACATGCTGATTATAAAGTAGATGAAGAAATGATTCCAAACTATGCAGATGATACTAAAAAGTTTGATAGGAAGGAGTATCTTAAAATTCCTGAAGAAGCTCGTGCGTTTCTGGAGACATACAAATACTATTTGCCAAATAACATTTACGAGGCATATTTGACATTTCTAAGGGATATTAAAGGACTTCTGATAAGTGGTAAGGTATACTTAAACGATGGATGCCACGATCAAGAAGCAGTTCGGACTTTATTCAAAAAATATTTTAATAATTATTTTTCAAATCGATTGACAAAAACTGTACGAGATTTGTACCCAAAAAGTCTTTTGGGCAAAGGAATAAAAAGAGAAGTAAAAGCAATAATACACAGTAAGCAAAATTTAACTATTGGAACAGCAAAATGTTGGAGTTACATCCCGACTACCGAAACCATGAGTTGGTGTAATCATCATATTACAACCACACATTTGTTGGAATTAGATCGTATTCCTACAACTTCTAAAACTATCACAACACCACAACATTCTAGTAGTATTAGCCTTGTACCCTTGTTTTCCTTACCATCTTTATTATTACTTTACTGTTGTTTTTTTGGGTTTTATAAGTTTTGCAAAATATTTTGGTAGAAGAAAATAAATGTTTTTCGAAGTTTGCCAGTAATTAATTTCTACTCAAATTTAAAAATTAAACTTCGTTTTTTATAAAAAATTTAGAAATCAATCTGAAATTGTTTAATTTAAGCCAAATTAATTACCTTTATACTTAAACTTTTTTACCAACACTGCCCAATGGATGGTAATTCTACATATGCAAATAACAATATTGATGACAACATGGATGCTTATGAATATACCTATGAGGAATGGTCTAGTAATGAAAATGATACAGATATCTGGCTTCCCGATGACACTGTTACTCCTATAAACAAGACTGGGAAAACGTTTCTAGGTCAAGATTACAGTTATCTAAACACTGATACTGATTACTACGAAAATCTATCCCAAGAAGAAAGAGATTTCTACAAAGACATTTCCTGGGAGGAGAGGAATGAAAAACCATACACAATTCCAGGTGGTCAAAATTTCGAAAACAATATTAAGTACTTAAATTTATATTTCGACAAAGATGTCATTATCGATCTGTCTGGTTTGAGAAATAGTGGGATAGTAAACTTAATAAGGTTAATAAATGCAGATCTCTCAAAAGTAACCTTTAATGGATTGTTTCAAGGGGATCTTAATGGGTTTACAGATGTTCCAGATGAATTTCTAAGGAGATACTATAAAGCTGTTACTGAAGAAGGATGCTGGCTTCTATCTCCATTTAAGACTCTCAAGAAGAATATTTATAACCTCTTAGTAAGCCACAGAAAGAATAAATCCAATCTCAGTCCCCCTGAACAAGAAGATAATCTCATTTATTACACAGAATGGAATCTGAGAGTCTTTGTTGGAGATATTGCTCGTCTTGCTAAAGGAAGGAATGTCTTTATAAAAATTGGTGAAGGTCGTTTGAACGGGAGAAATTTCAAAATAATTAAAATGCATAAAAATGTACAAAACTACTTTATGCAATACCTTAAAGATCTATCAACTTGCAGTGGAGGACTTAACTATTGCTTAAGTCATCAGGATGTAAAGGTCGATAGATTGATTAACAATGTTAAAGAATATTCTAAGTCCTATTTGGAATGCCTGGGGAGGAATGAGACCCAAATGATTGCTAACACTATTGAGGATATCTCTAAAGAGAATAAAGAAAACATCACACTGCTAACTAAACATCACTGTGATCTTGTTAGAACTTCTGAGTCCTGTCTACTTTACCATAAAGATACGATAAATCTTCCTCTGGGAATCGAAGAAGAAGCTAATAGTTCTTCAAAGGGTTCTCCAGTGGACCTCTCAGGAATGATTTTTTATTTATTTCTTATGAAAGTAGCAAAATTTCTATTTCGGTTTTGAAATTAAATTCTAACATTCTAATCTAACATTAGTTTTATTTTAATACCCCAATGATTGTAGAACTCCCTGTAGTGATTCTAATAATCTCAATCAGCATATTCTTATTCCAAAAAAAGAAGAGAGAGCTTGATTCCTACAAAGCTCTCACGGAGACTTTTAAAGAATGGTTTTCTCTGCACCTCAATATATTCCCCTCTATCCACCAATTTGTTACTTTATGTGGTGGAAACCAGTATGTAAGAACCTTGTATTGTATTGTATCTCTATCTAAGGACTTTTGTTTATCACAATTGTTTCTCAGCTCTCCGTCTTCTCAGATTGTTATTACGGGATATTTGAAATCGCATAGACCTAACTTTTATGTGCATAAAAACAGATACAAACTGAAGCATGCTGGGCTTTCGTATTCTAAGAAGTATCTCCTAAACACCAATAAAGACTACCAGGTCTATGGTGTGGTTAACAATACCATTCTTGATTTTATTTCAAAGTATGATGTTGATATATTCTACTGCAGCTATGTTCCAAAAACAGTAGAGACATGTCCCTTATTTGAGAGCAATTTCTATCTCCGTGGGAGTACAAAACTTCTTCAAACAGAAGGTTTTCTATCTAACCTCATGAAAATTTTAGAAGAAGATGTTGTTGACACTGAGAAAAGAATAAATGAAATTAAAAAGAAACATATGCTTGATGTAGAAAAGTTTAGAGAAGAAGAAAAATTGGGATTTTTTGAAAAGCTTAAAAACGAAGCAATAAAAAAAACTCAACCAGTTGTTCAACCAATTAAGAAAAATAAAAAGTAATATTTACAATGCATTAAAAGTAATATTGATATGCATTAAAAGTAATATTTACAATGCATTAAAAGTAATATTGATTGCATTAAAAGTAATATTGATATGCATTAAAAGTAATATTGATATGCATTAAAAGTAATATTGATATGCATTAAAAGTAATATTGATTGCATTAAAAGTAATATTTACAATGCATTAAAAGTAATATTGATTGCATTAAAAGTAATATTTACAATGCATTAAAAGTAATATTTACAATGCATTAAAAGTAATATTGATGATGCATAAATTTTAAGTACATAATTTTATTAAACATAAACAAAAAGTTTCAAAACAACATAAACAAAATGGATAAATTCATATTTGTCTAGTTTAGAAGCACCATTATCTCTCTCATAAAATATTATTGGAGTTTCGTAGATCTTTAGGTCCTCGGATTCTGCTCTACAAATCAATTCCATTTGTATTGAGTATCCTTCTGAGATTGAACTATCAAGAAGACGTCGCAGAACATCTGTCTTGTATAATCTATAGCTTCCAGTCAAGTCAGAGCATTCTAGGTTCAAAATTAGAGAAGCTACGTTGTTTGCACCTCTCGAGACTAGTTTTCTGAAGAAGGACCAACCAAAGACTCCACCATTTGAGTATCTAGTCCCACTTACAATATCAGCATCCTTATCTTCTTGGATTCTTATCATATCTTTTATATAAACAGGATCGTGTGACAAATCCGCGTCCATTATAATTGTGAAGGGATACTGGCACTGCTCCAAAGCAAATTTATAGGCAGTTCCTAATCCCAGTTTAGCCTTCCTCTCTAGAGTAATCACATTGGGAAGATTTAGTTTTATAACCTCCTTTAGGGTACCATCTGGGCTTCCATCGTCTACTACAAGAATTTTATATTCTTTTTTGATCTCATTCATGCATTTTGAGATCATTTTCAAAAGGATGGTGATGTTTTCCTTTTCATTGTAAGTTGGAATAATAATATTGTACATTGAGAGGGGTGTTCAGAAAAGAAAAATGTTATTAAATTATATTTATTTAAGATAATATTTGTCAATATAATTAAATTATTAGAAATCATTTCCTTATAGAGATATTAGACAATAATGTTTAATAGCATAATATTAATAACCTTATAGAGATATAACCTTATAAAGATATTAATAACCTTATAAAGATATTAATAACCTTATAAAGATATTAACAACCTTATAAAGATATTAACAACCTTATAAAGATATTAATAACCTTATAAAGATATTAATAACCTTATAGAGATATAACCTTATAAAGATATTAATAACCTTATAAAGATATTAACAACCTTATAAAGATATTAATAACCTTATAAAGATATTAATAGCATAATATCAACCTTATTCAAACATAGTACATAGAATTTGATAAACAAGATGTTATTAATAGTATTTAATATTTAATTACCTTCCCTCCTAATTATTTACAAAACACTTTAATTAATAGCATAATATTTAATATTAAGATTGCATTAAAGCATGAAGGGCTTTAAGTTTGTATATTCAATAAGTTGTAGAAACTGCTGTTCTATTCTCAGTCGTAAAGCAATGAAGTCGGTTCTACTGACAAACACCAGCATCAGGCTATTCTCATCAAACAATCCTACACCAAATGTCAGGGCCCTGCATTCTACATATGTAACAAGAAGTTGTGAGTGTATGATATCCAATATAAAATGTACTGCGTGCAATAGCCTGGTAGGCTACACAATAGTAAGCCCCTGTGAACTGTGTCTTAGAGATAAAAACAATGGCCACCACTGGATGTTTGACCTGACAGCTATATCTTCCTGTATACGAATCCAAGGCTTAAATGTATTACGGTGGATTTCTGATGCTAGAATAGATGAAGAATCGGAGTTGAGAATAAGATAGGGATAATTATCGTTAATGCTAATAATATTATATTGTTGAATAATAATATCTTATTAATAATAATATCTTATTAATAATATTATCTTGTTGAACAGTATCTCGTTTATATATTTATTTATCCCAATGGGTTCTCAACAAAGCTATAGCTAAAGTTTTCTTCTTCAATGACTCGTTTTTAGACTCATTAAAGGATATTTTATTTGTTTTACCCCAATGGGTTCAAAAAGGGTGACAGATTATTTAAGAGAGACACTCAGTAATATGTCTTCAATGCTATTTGGATCTGATGATGTTTCTGAGGAGATTGAAATCAATGAGATAGATACTCTCACCACACAGGACTGGTCCAAAGACAATGAGTGCAACGAGACAGTGGTACTGCGAAGAGCAGACTACGACAATATATGTTCAGAGCTCAGTCTAGCTCGTGCACAGGCCAACAGCTACCGAATTAAAGAGAGGGAGTACAAGAAAGAGCTTGAAGAAATGAATAACACACTAAGCTACTTCCTTACAAAGGAGGATGAAAACAAGACTGTGATCTTGGAAGATATGAAGCACAGGAGAAATGAAGGAAGTATTTGTCTACAAAATGATATCGATCGACTTCGTGCAGCCGAGCTTCGTCTTAAGTCCCACATTAAAGCCCTTAAAAGAGACCTTTTTGAAGCAGAAAACAAATCAGAAGCCTTTAAAGAAACAGCACTCCAAGACATTGAGAAACTAAAAGAAGAAGCCCAAGCTTTAAAAGAAGATTTAGAGAAAGAAAAGAAGAACAACCAAAGATTGGTGACGTCTATGGCACGTTTAGAAGATACAATTGGGAAAAGAAGTGAGGAGTGTGTAGAGCTTGTAGAATATTGCAAACTTCTCTTAAATAGAACTACAAAAGAAAATGTAGTAGATTGAATTTAGTAGAAGAAGAAAAAATGTATTAGAGAAGATAAATTAAAATATAAATAAAAACTATTTACAAAATATTATAAAGTTATTATAGAGTCATTTCATTATAAGAGCTATTTCATTATAGAGTCATTATAAAGTTATTATAAAGTCATTATAGAATCATTTTTAATAAGTTAATTAACCACATTTTAACACACATTTTAATTAATGATAAATTTTATATATTTTGATTTTATTAATCTTGATTTATTTGAGGGGTGAAATTAAAAGGAGGTTGATGAGATTTTTCGGCTACTGAAATTTTAATTTTTTAATTATTCGTTAATTCTTATTTTTAATTAATCTTTTAAAACTCCATCTCAGGACTTCGGAGAAGAACGGGCAGTGAGAAGTAGCACTGGCTTGGTCTGTTCACAGTGTGTCTTTCTGATCACTGAGATATTTTGATATTTAAAAAAAAATTATAGCCCTTTAATGGGATTTGGCAATGACATCCAAAAGAGCTATGTAGACATCCAAGGCAGGAAGAAAACTTTCTTTGATCGCATCTATCCGATCATCTGCGTGTGCACTCTTGGACTCTTCTACATGCTGTGCAAATACATCCCGAGAATCAAGATCTACTTGACAACAAAGGAGTGCAGTTTGAGAGACGCTGATTGTGTAATCATCCGCAACAAGTACAAGAAGTCGGAGTTTAGAGACGTGATAGTGTACAAAGCTAAGAATCTAATACACCTCAAGAGATACGTTTACAAAGACAACATCCGGGTAATAGATACTGAGTACTCCCGTTTCATATTCGACTACCTCCTTAATAGGTTTGTAGTCTACAATTTTTCGTATGAGGACGATTTTGGATTTGAAACCATCTACGAAAACAGGCTGAGAATAAGTCGATCTGCTGAAATGGTAGATTTGAGAGAGCGAGAAATATTGTTTGGGAAGAATGTAAGCAATCTTCGACTGAAGTCTATTACGGAGATAATTATAGACAACACTTACTCTCTGGGCCTTATTGTTAATATATTCTGTGTCATCTTGTGGTTCAATATAGAATATAAAGTCTATGGCTCTATAATAGCTTTGATGGTCCTGTACGGCTACATTGAGGAGAATTACTCGGAAATTAGATATAAATTGGATATGGAGAAGTCTCAAACCAAAAAGAAAGCCAAAGTATTGAGAGGTGGAAGGTTTGTATACACAGATAGTGTGGACATCTATCCTGGAGACCTGATATACATCGAACCATGCAGAGAATTCTTCTGTGATGCAATTGTCCTGAGAGGAGATGTGATAGCTGATGAAAGCTTCCTAACTGGGGAGAGTGTGCCTATCTGCAAGTCCTCCTCACAGATGTCTGTGGTGTATTCTGGGACTTCTATCTTAAAGAGTGTCAACGACTTCGTGACGTCTTCCAATACAAATCTAGAGAAGCTTTGCAGAGTCAAAAATCTTACCAAGAAAAAGAACAGCCAAGAAGAATTTAGAAGCAATTTCAAAGTCTTTGAGAACAATGCTATTGGAATGGTAACTGTCACTGGCTTCAAAACTGCTCGGGGTCAGATTATGAGAGACATTCTGAATCCTAAGCCTGTAGGAATCCCATTCCTCAAGCAGGCTTACAAAAGCATAATGTACATTGTAGTGATCTCTTCAGTATTGTCTCTCTTCCTCAGTGTTTACTTCAAGAGAGTCCTGAACTGGAGCTTTGGGGACAATATGATCTATACTTTCGATCTATTCTTTACTATGGCTTCTCCAGCTCTGAGTACTTCACTCTCTGTAGGCATCCGTCTTTCTAGCTTGAAGCTTATAAATGCTGGCATTATGTGCAACAATGTCGATAGAATCTACGTGGCTGGGAGTATAGACACTGCTATATTCGATAAGACTGGTACTCTTACCAGTGAAGGTATGGAATTCCTGTGCATTGACAATCTTGCTGAGAGCATAAATGATATAGACAATGTAGATTTCCTTACTAGAATGGGTCTCAGCACGTGTCATTCTGTCTACGAGTTGGATGGGAAGTACTCTGGAGATTCTCTGGATGTCAAAATGTTCATCTTTTCCAACTCTACGCTTACTCAGGGGACTGACAATATGCGTAATGTTGTGCTAGATCTGCCAATAAAGCTCTATGGTCCTTTTCTTAAGGACTTAGGAGATGAAGAAGAGATGGTTTTCTATCAGAAGGAGACAAACAAGCCAGAATCCTGTATAGTAGACTTGAAAGGTAACGATAAAAGTATAAATGAAGAACAATGTCCACAAATTATAGACTTAGCTTCTGTCAAACAACACAGGGTAGATATCGTAAAGACTTACGAATTCTCATCTGATCTTAGGAGACTTAGTGTGGTGGTAAAGCACAAAGATAGAAATTTACTTTTTTGCAAAGGCTCTCCCGATGTCATTGGAGAGAGACTGAAAGACAAACCTGAAGATTTTGATGAGAAAGTGAGAGAATATTCAGTTTCAGGCTACAGAGTAATTGCTATGGGCTATCGAGACTTGGAAGCATCTATCTCCAGAACTGAAGATGAGACGAACTTAACATTTCTTTGTATCATCGTCTTCTCAAACAAACTCAAGCCAGAAGCTAAAAATGTCATTTCAGAACTCAAAGAAGCTAATATCAAGAATGTTATTTGTACTGGAGACAATATTCTAACTGCAATCTCAGTAGGGAAGGAGTGTGGCATCATAGACAACGATACTTCGGTCATATTCCCAATCGTAGGAGACAACTGCCAATCTACATACGATGTCGAGTGGGTCTGTTTGGGTGAGGAGGACCTTGTCTTTGATAAAGTTAGACTAAATGTTTACAAAAACAACTACGATGATACTTGCGAAGACTTTGTGGTGGCCTGTGAAGGAAAGGAATATGAGTTTTTTAAGAACACAGACAACTACAATTTCATTTTAGAAAAAGGAGCAGTTTTTGCTAGATTTACTCCCGGTCAGAAAAAAAGACTTGTTGAAGATCTTAGAAGCAACGGGGAGACCACAATGTTCTGCGGAGATGGTGCAAATGATAGTGGTGCTCTGAGCAGTGCTGATATTGGGGTAGCCCTGGCCCAGAATGAGGCTAGCTTAGCCTCAAGCTTCTTTTCAAGGAGCTTAGATAAGGTTCCAATATTAATTAAAGAAGGAAGGTGCGCCTATGTGACATCTATAGCACGTTTTAAATTTGTTTGTATGTCCTACATACTGGCATTTGCTTCTCTAGCATTCTTGGTCCTACGTTCACTTTTCCTGAGTGATATTCAAACTCTTCACATAGATATTTGCATCATTGTCCCCTTCTTGTACTTGATTTCTAATTTTAATAGGTCTAACAAACTGGCGCCTTATCCTCCGAAAAACACAATCCTGGGGTTAGAAGACCTTCTTCCCACATTCATCAGCTTAGTGGTACAAATAGTGATTCTTGGAGTTTTGTCAGCTTATGGAAAAGGCTCAAAAGAAATTACTGAGATCTCTAAGGCCGGTACGCTCGTATTCTTTGTCTCTGCATTCCAGTCTGTTTTCAACGGTGTTTATTTGAGTGATTGTACTCCACACAGGGAATCTATTCGCCAGAATAAGAAAATATTAATTTTCAGCTCTATCATTCTATTTATCAACATCGCACTCTTGATACTCAGCTACTTCTGCTATGATTTTGTAAATTCATACCTTGGATTCTATCTTCTAACAGATATTACCAACCAGGAGATGCTGTACATTCTGACCGGGGTGTTCTTTAGTCTTTTTGCCTGTTTCCCGCTGCCCTACTACATCAGTAAAATCATGTCTAATGTGAAATCAAAAGATAACAGTATCGAAAATTACTGATTTACACAACAAAAATAAATAATTTTGCAGACAAAAAGGCTAAAAAATAGGTTAAAAATAAGCTTTAATATTAATTAAATAAAACTTTTTTATTATTATTTTTATTTGGCGATAGAAAGAATATTTCCCTAAAACAGTTTCAGATTATCTTAAGAAAAGAGGTCTTTGTTTTGAATCACCCATAGAACCAATATTTTGTTTGAAAAAGAAAAACATTTTTTTCTTAAATCGCCATATCACTTCTGAAACCAAAATAATAAAAATAAACATTTTGAAAGTAAACAAATATGAAAATTCTCTCTACACTACTATTGGTTTTAATGTCAATTCGGCATGTACAAGGAGATAATACTTTCTATATGAACCTGAAAGACTACTCGAATGGACAAGATTTGATAGGAGAAATCATGAAGAAGGCTAAGCTAATTGGTAAGCTTGATAAGCTTAAGATAAATACACTGAAGAATTCAAGTCTAATAGGGGTAACGCCTATCAGACAACACTTGTTTGGGGCTGATAATCCGGCGGAGGCCAAGGCGGCTGATCCAAAGGCCGGGGCTTCGCCTGCTGGTGGTGCTGAACAACCCAAGGCGGCAGCAGGACCTAAAAAAGAAGAGAAGAAGGCAGAGAAAAAACCAGAGGCTGAGAAGAAAAAGGCAGCTGAGGAACCAAAAAAGCAACAGCAGAAGGAGGAAAAGGCCAAGCAAAAAGAAGAGAAAAAGGCTGAGGCTGAGAAGAAAAAGGCCGCTGAGGAACCAAAAAAACAACAGCAGAAGGAGGAAAAGGCCAAGCAAAAAGAAGAGAAAAAGGCTGAGGCTGAAAAGAAAAAGGCTGAGGCTGAGAAGAAAAAGGCCGCTGAGGAACCAAAAAAACAACAACAGAAGGAGGAAAAGGCCAAGCAAAAAGAAGAGAAAAAGGCTGAGGCTGAAAAGAAAAAGGCTGAAGCTGAGAAGAAAAAGGCCGCTGAGGAACCTAAAAAGGCAAAAGATAAAGAGGCTAAACAAAAGCAAAAAGAAGAGAAAAAGACGGATACTGATAAGAAAAAAACCGTAGAGGAACCTAAAAAGGCAAAAGATAAGAAATCTGGAGAAGATGATAAAAAGAAAAAAGACGATAAAAAAGAGAAAACAGATAAAAAAAAAGACAAATCAGCCGATAAAAAGGATAAAGAAAAAGCAACTTCGGCTGATAAAAAAGATAAAGAGAAAGCCTCATCGGCTGATAAAAAGGGAGAAAGTAAATCTGATAAAGACCAGTCAACAAAAGAAGCCGGTAAATCTCAAAATGAAAAACAAAAAACTCCAACGGATTCTTCAAAGCCTCAAGCTGGTGACGTAAAATCTTCTACGAAAAAGGATTCACAAAGTACTTCAGCAATTCCGAGCTCTGTGAGTATTCCTGCAAAATCATCAACAGGCGCATCTTCCAGTGCTGCTATGTCTTCCAGTGCTGCTATGTCTTCTAGTGTTGGTATGTCTTCCAGTGCTGCTATGTCTTCCAGTGCTGCTATGTCTTCCAGTGCTGCTATGTCTTCTAGTGTTGGTATGTCTTCTAGTGTTGGTATGTCTTCTAGTGTTGGTATGTCTTCCAGTGTTGGTATGTCTTCTAGTGTTGGTATGTCTTCTAGTGTTGGTATGTCTTCCAGTGTTGGTATGTCTTCCAGTGTTGGTATGTCTTCTATGTTATCAGAACCAATGATTTCAAGTATGATGTCTCAGAGCATTGCAAGTGTCTCAATTGCAGCAGCTTGCAATATGGCAAAGAAAGAAAATCAGATCAATGCCATTACTCACATCGAATCTTCAGTTGTTCAAGATGTTTTAAAGAAGTGCGAAGAATGTGAGAAGGTAGATCAAGTCATAGTAGCTAAAGATAAAGATGGAAATTATGTTGATTATTCAGGTAAAGTTAAGATGAAAGAGGAAAATGGAGTAATTAAAGATGAGACAGGATTGTTTCAAGGTAAAGATTGTGGATGTAGCGTCAAAGAGATACCCGAAAAAGGTAAATTAACAGAGACTGGTCTGTATCAAGATAAGCAAATAGATGAAAGTAAATGTTCTAAGCAAGCTCAAACACTGGAGAAGATATCTAAAGAAACTGAGTCTGCCGAGGCATCTTCAGGTGGTTCCCAACAGTCATCACAAAGCAGTGTTAGTGCATCTCAATCAGCACAAAGCGGTGCAGCTGAGTCTTCTTCAGAAGGATCAAGTGGTGCTGCATCTGGAGCCTCTTCCGGAGGAGCCTCAGGTGGTTCTCAATCTTCACAAAGTAGTGTAAGTGCATCAGGAGGCTCAAGTAGTGGCTCATCTGGGAGTCTTCAGCAGTCACAGGCTGCACAAAAGAGTGCAGGAGGTGCATCAGGAGGCTCAAGTGGTGGTCTTCAGCAATCACAGGCTGCACAAAAGAGTGCAGGAGGTGCATCAGGAGGCTCAAGTGGTGGTCTTCAGCAATCACAGGCTGCACAAAAGAGCGCAGGAGGTGCATCAGGAGGCTCAAGTGGTGGTTCTCAGCAATCACAGGCTGCACAAAAGAGCGCAGGAGGTGCATCAGGAGGCTCAAGTGGTGGTTCTCAGGCTGTGCAAAATAATGTTAGTTCTCCTTCTGGAGGTGCTCAACAACCAAAGCCGAGTGAAAACAATGCACCAGCAAGACAAGAACGTGGTTCGGCTCTTCAAAACAATATCCAAAATGTTCCTTCAACTATTTCTCCAAGTGAAATTATTCAATCAGATTGCGAAGAAGAAGCTCCAAATATCGGTGTAAAGGCTATTCGAATCAAGATCAAGAAGAGTTGTGTTCCTAAAAATACTCGTCATATCTCTTCTAAACCTCCAGAGACTATTAAGGAAACAGTAAGTATCCCACCGGTCACTGTGACAGCAGAAAGGACCGTTACAATACCAACAACTCTTAGAGAGACTATAAATAGTCCACCAGAAACGATTGTCAATGAAGTGACAGTTAAAGAGCCTCCACAGATAATTACGGAAGAAGTTACAATTAAACAAGAGCCAGTAACAGTCAAACAAGAGCCAGTCACAGTCAAACAGGATCCAGTCACAGTTACTGTTATGGATTATAAAACAATTACTGAGCCAAGAACTGTTCTCAAAACAATATCTCCCGAGACTAAAGTTAAGAAGACTAATGTCAAGGAGGAGCAAGCTATTACAGTAAGTACCACAGTTATACTCGAAGATGAGTCTGATGCTGCAGAGGATGTTGAATGTGAACAGGAATGCTCTTGTGAAACATCAGAATGTGAGAATCCTTGTGATAGGATAAAATGTGTAGTTGTAGAAACTTAGGCGAATAATTCCAAATAAAAAATTATATTTTAGTTTAAAAATACTCATTTTTATCATTTTGTCAAATAAATAATTATATTTTAGTTTAACAATACTCATTTTTATCATTTTGTAAAATAAAAAATTATATTTTAGTTTAACAATACTCATTTTTATCATTTTGTCAAATAAATAATTATATTTTAGTTTAACAATACTCATTTTATCATTTTG
>SBJO01000104.1:0-18450 GCA_015832245.1 Nosema granulosis
GTGAGTAAGAATCTCACAGTACTTGTTGTGAATGCGATCGCAGAAGCACACATTCAAGTCTCTATGTAAGATTTCTCCCCACCTAGACTTAAAAAAAAAAACACAAGGCCCTTGTCTACTTATGAACACAAAGAACCTTAACAGTCGTCTATTAAGATGATCATTGAGACTTCAGGAATACTCATTTAAAGTGGAATATATAAGAAGATCGGAAAATGTAGCAGGTGGGCACAGTAGGGTAGCAGGAAATGTTCTTAAAACAGTAATACACATCAGAACAAGAAAAAAAATAAGGTTGGAATATTAAGTGAGGTGCATAATATTCTAGGGAATGGGTCGCCAAACAACATGAAATTCTACATGAAAGGAAAATATTTATAGAATGAAATGTATAAAGATATAACAAACTTCTGTGACAGTTGCAAGAAAGCGTGAGGTCCTAGACAAAAACGAAAAAATAGAGTGATCCAAACGAGCAGACCAAATTAACTTTGGGAAGTAGATCTTATCGGACGGGTCTTTGACAAGGGTTGTTCAAAATTCATCCTGGTTGCAATAGATCACTTCACAAAGTGGGTCGAAGTAAAGGTTATCAAAGACAAAATGGCCCAGAAGATAACAAAGGCCTTTTAGGAGCTAATAATAAAAAAGCATGGAGTTCCTGATAGAATACTTTCAGATTGCAGTTGGAATTTCTGAACAAAGAAACCCCCCCCCCCTAAACCTAACAAGGAGATACAACTTTAGATGGGATTACTCGTCACCTCACCACCATGAAACAGTGGAGTGGTAGAGAGAGTAAATCAGACACTTATGAGAAAGATAAAGAAAATTACAGACTTCGGCAGAATAAGCTGGATCGAAGCACTAGAAAGAGCAGTTTTGGCCATGAATTTATCTTTTTACAGGGCTATTGGCACGTCGCCATATATTCTTCGTTTTGGCACATCATATATGACCCAGGTAGATAGCGAGTTCGCAAGTCAAGTGGATCAAGCAACAAAAAATGAGCGCTTGGCAAAAAGAGATAAGATATTTTGCAAATACAAAAAGTCTATAGTCAAAGGAACAAGGGACATTAAGGATAACTTCAGTGTAGGAGAAAGTACTTATATATATAAGAAGCCGCAAAAAGGAAAATTCAAGTAATCTTGGAAACCGGGCTATATAGTAAGCGAGCATATCAAGCTAGACGCGTATAGGATAAGATCGGAAAGAGATGGTGCATCTTATAGACTTAACAAAGCGCACATCGAGAGGGACTATGTCCAAGCAAGGTAGGAGGATGTCGTAACGGTCTTTAACATATTCAATGTTCTAGAACATTTCTATAAAGGAGTTATGATCAAGTATTATATATGAGATTGATATTACACTTTATTGGTTCCCCGTGAAAGAAAACTATATAAGGACGCAGGACAGCCCTAAGATGGACAACTTAAATAAACATATTTTTGATAATTTTATTTCAAAACATGACACACATCATATCATGGTGGACGAGAAGGAATGCTTTATACAATAAAGAAAAATACTATTGGCCCAAATTACAAAAAGCAGTTGTACACTAGATTAGAGAATGTTTATAATGTCAATGTAACACACAAAAAAACACAAGGTGGAGAAATTCTGGTTGAAACTCCGGCTCCTTTGGAGAAAATAGGATTTTATTTAATGTTTTTAGAACAATATAAACCAATTCTAACTTGTATCGATTATCATACACGAAAAGTTAATGACCGACGACTTCTTAAAGATAAAACAAATTATGGAGTATTAAATGCAATAAAGAAAATAATATCAGAGATGGGTGCACCAAAACAAATTGTGATAGATTATGGAAAAGAATAAGATTATACACAAATTGACATATATTATTCTAAGAATAACATACTTGTTCATAAGACGAGCCCTGGAAAACATAAAAGTAATGCTAGGATGGTGCGCTTTAATAGAACCTTATGGTAGGCACTGCGGAAAAGTTATGCACAAAATGAAAATTTGGATGTAAAAAATAAATCAGGAAAATAGTTAATAAGTTCAATAATACATATCATAGAGGACCAAAATATACTCCCAATAAGACGTGGACCAATGAAGCAAATGAAGATCATAAAAACAATGCACAAACAAAACATAAAGAAGAATTTAAAAAAATTACAAAGCGAAAACTTTGTTATAGGAGAATTTATTTTAGTTCAAGATATAAATACTAATACATCTAGTTCGAAATTAGATATTAGATTTATTTTTAAGGAGAAAAGGTAGAGATTTTGGAAAACGACTCTTATATGATCAAACTCGGCAATCAAATTGTTAAAAGAAATCATGCTCAGCTTAAGAAAGTTGTTGTTTAAAATGAAATTTTATTTTTTTACAACCCCTAAAAATATCATGTCCGAAAAACCAGAAAAAGTTATCACAAAAGAAAACCTTAAAACAAAAATGGCGTTAATTGATCTGTATGAAGCTCTACAAGATGAAATTAAATTAAAACTATACTTCAATAACGCGACGAAGGTCTAGGAAAATTATTAATCGAAGAAAATATCATCGTGGGGCCTTTTAAATAAACAGCTGCCATCAAATAACGATTATGCAGACAAAAATTTGACGATTTTTACTTTAAAGAAGGAACAAAAAGAAACTAAATCAGACTACATCAAAAGAATTTATAATGAACTACTAAATTATGGTTGTTCTGAAGGTAAAATTATAAATTTCCTTTCAGATAAACTTTGGGCGGCCAACATTTTGAGAAGTCTATAACTATCTAGAAATACAACAATTGCTGATCTTTCAACCATGTCAAAATTATAGTTTTAAACGACGCTATAAGACTTGAAAAAGGTTTTTGTACTAAATGTAAGAGAAATGGACACCTAGAATCAAAATGTACTGTGAGAAATTAACCTATAAGGGTTCTTTGGCGGGATGTTGAATATACATAATATTTTAATAAACAACCCCTTATGCTTGTTAATTTCTCCAACATTATCAACTAACAACACATAACAAAAAAATTATAAAAATCCAAACATGACTCGCGGGCTGCCTATTTGACTCAAATGCCCTAAAAGAAGCAATCCTTGAAAATATTGGGGAAGAGCCGGAAGATGTCACTCAAATAGGGGAAGAATGTATTAGGGTTCAGTTAGATGAAATTGCGATATACAATGGTATGATAATGTCCAACACATGCCTGCCTACGGAGGTATCCCTAATGTTCAGTGGATACTAGGCGGTGTTGTAGAAGGAAATTGCAGATAGTTTTTCTGTGTGACTGTGTCCAATAGACGGGATGCAACGATGGAAGATGTTTTGAAAAGACGTGTACGTCCCGGTAAAATCTGTATAACTGATGGATATCCCCCATATCATTCGCCGTTAGAAATTTTGGGAGCATACACGATGTTGTAAACCACTCTGTTGGGTTCGTAAATCAAGTCGGTCTCATACAAATCAAATTGAAAACTATTGGTCGCATTTTAAGCAATAATATAGAAGCAGATTATAATTAAATCATTATAAAATTTCATTGTTATTTAAGGAGTTTATCTGGAAGAAAAACCTTAAATGTTCTGATCAAAATAATAATAGAAGGGGTTTATAAATACAATTTCTACGATTTTATCAAATAAATAGGGGTTTTATGTTTTTTTTTGAGGGGGTTGAAACTTGAAGTTGCACCAAGAATAACAACATTCTGTTTCTGTAGAATATCTAAAACGAACCGACCATAATTATCTAGTACATTACTTTAAAATGATTTTTCTTAAGGAAACAAGGTGATTCTGTGTTTAGACATTGACAAAAATCCCAAAACTAAGAAGACAAAGCTTTCACTTTCTTTTCGATGCGTCAGAAGTTGTACAAAAACTAGCCAATGGTCGTATGTAAATAAAAGACTAGTGACGAAAAAGAAGAAACGGTTCCCTTGTTCAGAGCCAAGAAGGTTTAATTAAAGATGTTGTAGATATTTAAAAAATTTTATAAATAGACCCCTAATTTTGGTGAATCATAACAAAAGATATTGATATATTTTCATTTTATTACTTTTTTATAAAAATAACCCTCCTGGGCTCGACCTACGCTACGGTCGCCGCCGTGGCCCGCCACATGCATTAACTGACATCCTCCAATTTAAAAAATAATACTTACTTCGGAAGATGAGCTAGTTGAAACGATTGACACATGTGTGATATAGTTCATATCAAGAACTTGATTTACAAAAAAATAGATAAAATTTGAATGAGAACTATCTGTAACTATATTTGGATTATGTAAAAATAACTAAGCGCGAATATGAAGGTTTAGGTCTTATAATGATCTTCAAAATGTAATCAGCACGCGGATTTTAGCGCAAACTTTTCATTTATTTTTTACCCCCTGCATGAAATGAAATATTATAAAATTGAGGAGGAAAGAGAAAAATTTTATAGGGATGAATTTGTTGAACAAAATACCAAGAAAGAAATGGAGTCGATATTTTTATGGCTTCAAGTATAGCTTGAAAGAACTTTGTTTAGATGGATCAAAAAGATTTAGGTGTATAATAAAAACATACACTGCTGCCCTTAATATATCTAAAAATAAACTACAAAAAACATAATGATATTGATATAAGAGTAAGTATATTCTTAAAACACTTTACTATGAAGAATATTATGATGTTATCTCTAAATTCCTACCTAATGTCCAAGGATATAATTTGTCGGGAAAAGGTTGATTTAGATACTTCAAAAAAAAAGAATTATCAAATGGCACTTCGTTGATCAAGTATATAAATAAGTTAAAAAGAGAATGGTGTTGAAGTCTGTAAGGAAGACGAAGAAATTCCTTTGGAATCTTATTGTCGTGGAACTTACACACGTCAAATTTACTGATAAATGTAATCAACAATCTTTTTCCTCCATCGCTTAATTTATCACGACAAAAGACATAAATAAAGGGCCCCTTGGGAGGACATGTCTGAAACAGCTCAATAAATAACATTATCTCCAACATTTCTTCATTTTACAAAATGACGAACTTCGCGAATGAAATAAGAGAATTTAATGGTAACGATGAAGAGTATGCAAACATTTTGTTAAAGGACGTGTTATTTATTTCAAACTTAACGAACCTAACAGAAGAGAACACACTTATAATCATAGTGATGAAACTTAGAAATACGGCACTATCATGGAGATCATAAATAATTCAATAAGCGATGAAACTATGCGATTAGAAGACATCCTCGTAGTTTTCAAGAAAAGATTTACCAACTTATATAAGACATAGTTGTTCTTATCAAACTTCTTGACATCTCCGGCTCCGACAACAAGGGAAGTTTTTACGAGGATATTTAAAAACGGCACAAGAATATTCGAATTGAAATCGATGAACGCATAATCGCCAGCGCAAAGTAATTATCGGCAAATCTCCCAATACTATCAAACCGCTATTATCTCAAGCCACGAAACACTGTAATAATTGGCATGCCTTTATACAAAGGGCTGGACAGATTGCTTGGCTGGCGCTCCCAGACAAGATACTGAAGAGAATAAGCGTTAATGCCAATCAACACAAAATTATTAATCTTAAGTATGACGCAAACAGATTTAAAATACAGTTTGACTGAAAGCAGCAAAACAACAGATACCTACAAAACAACATAGGAATAGGGAATATATGCGAACTTCATGGTAGATGTTCTTACAACACGAAACAATACGCAGAATTAGCTAGGCTACGGATAATAGGTGGATAAGCCATCAGGATCGAATCGGAAGTTGACGAATATGAAAGGAAAGTAGAACAAAATGATATCAACAAAGAAGGTTTTATATATCCGATTAATTATACAATGTTGGGAACCCCCATTATTTATCAAAATACAGCTTTTTGGGTTCAAAGAGACTAGCTCGTCGACACGGAAGCGCATGTCTCAATAGTACACAGGAGAAAGATACCGCTATTATTAGAAGTAATAAAATTCCAAGGAAACATCAGATCTGGACGAGGGCCGCAACTAACCATAAGGAACGAACTGGACAAACAAGACTGTTTTTTTTTGGGGATTACATAATCTTTTCACACCTGATAACATAGAATGAACCGAAATATATCTTTTTTGGGGGTGTAGATGTAATTAAAAGATGTCCAGAAATAAGGAATAAAATCATACAGAGGGTACAATATACAGTAAACTCGGTAGACAATAAAGAAAAAGAGAAGGATAACTGGAAGACACCGGAAGAGGAAACTATTGTAGATGTGTATGACGACTTATTCAGGAGCACCATCAATAAAAGGGTCCCTTGTAGAATAAAAAACACCAGGTAAATACAGGAGCAGCAAGAACACTCTTTTCCCGGAACCGGCATAATTCCTGTACACTATGAAGCAGAATTCGAAAAAGAAATCCTATCAAATCTTAAGCCAAGAATAATTAGAGAGTGTGACTATTCAAGGAGAAGTAGAATAATGCCCATGAATTAAAAATATGAGCTCTTAGGACTATGTATAGACTATAGACCACTCAATACAATCACGATGAAGGATAAGTACTTAATCCTCAGAATAGATGAGATATTAGACTCTATCACCTCGGTAAAAACCTTTGCAATTTTGGATGCAAGATCTGGACATTACCAGTTAGAGGTAGATGAAAAAGATCGCGGTGTCCGACGAGTCCGAGAAAAGAATTAAAATTTTTTAACTTCAAAAATAGTAAATATAATCTGGATAAAGGGTGTTAGAGGAAGCTATTTACCTAGTGTAAAAAACTATATATACCATATGAACAAACAAAAAAAATAGAGTATGGTACTGGTCCTGTTCTAAACATTGTAAGATGAACTCGAGAGCTTCGGAATCTGGATTCAAAAGAGATATTAAGTGTAAAAATCATTCCGATGACACCAAGCTTATATTCATGCTTAGGATGAAAGAACTTTTACAATTAAAAATATGGGAGTCGTTTGTAATTACAGCCCATGTAGCTTATAATGAAGCCAGACGAGAACAGCCTAAATATTTTAGGTTTAACACAGAGCTATGTGCCGTTACCCATCTTTTTACACTCTTAAGGGTGTTTTATATAGATATTTAGCTAATACAAGACCTTCAATTGTTCTTAGTCGAATATCCCTTGTAAATAAACGTTTCATTAAACAAGATGGAACAAATATGCTGCTCTATAGCGATTTCAGAACAGAGAAGAAATAATAATGGGAAAGGATACATTTTTACGAAGATTTTCTTATAGCCCAAATTTAAATCTGATGATGAATGGAACATTTAAACGTACCTCTAATAGCTTTTTCAGATCTATATAGTATGTGGAAATTGCGGAGAATAAATGTTCCCACTATTTTACTGTTTTTTTTTAAAGAGTAAAACATAGGCTATCCATGTTAAGATGTTCAGTGCAATAGCTTCGAGCCTGACTAGATACGAAATCTTTTTTAGTCTTATAAATATTAAAATAGATTATGAAAGACCGCTTAAATCTAATAGAAAGACCTTTACCCGACTTTAAAATTTCTGGATGTCTCTTTCATTTTGGTCAGGTCTGTAAGCGGCTGTGCTGGGAGTAACTTCCCCATTTTACGATGATCTCTCATTTCGTGAATCTGTTGAACTGATTACTGCATTAAAATTTATCCCAGTAAATGAATTACAGATATACTGGAACTTTATTATGTCAAGACGTACTGTGTTCACAGAAAAACGTAATCAATTTTTTAAATATGCTCACACCAATTGGATAACAAACAGTAAAGCTCTATTTAGTCTTGATATTTAGAATTGTTATGGCTGTTTAAGAAATGGAACCAATAATGCTCTGAAGGCTTCAATCAAAAATAACAAATCGGTTAATAAAAGCAATTCAAACTTCTATGAAACCGTGGAAACCCTTCTTGAATTTCAACAAGATCATTATCTTAAACTCTTAAGACTTTTAAATGGTGGTGAAGAAAAAAAAAGAGAATATACATTTAGCAAAATGCAACAATCGAGAAATTAGTTGGTAATTTCGATTCTAGACTGATTAATGTCTTTGTACTTCCAATTTGACCAAAAACGTTATCAAATTAAACGTATGAATATTGATATGTAGTAATATTTAATTTCTGTTATTCTGTTTATAAAATATAAATTTTTCATTTTTTCGGACACGTGGGGCAGATCCGAAAAAAGATAGAGAAAAAACACTTTCTCTTGGAAAGGGGGCCATTATGATTTTAATAGGATGTCCCAACTACATTCCAAATAGCGATGAATCTAATACTGAAGGATAGAATGGGTCAGTTTAAAACTATACCTCAATGACATAATCATTTACTCATCGAGCTTAGAAGAACATAAGATACACGTCAAACACATACTGGAAAACTTAAAGAGCATATCATCATACTCAACAAGGCAAAATGTAAGTTTTTTAGAAAAAGAAGCAAAGATACTAGGCAACATGATCTACGAAGGACTAGTAAACCCCGACACAAACAATATTCAGTGCATCAAGCAATAACCACTACCTATGACAGTCTGAGAGATTAGATCCTTCCTCGACATAGCAAATTGCTGCCGTAAATTTATTGTTGACTTTTCAGGAAAGACAAGGCGCCTGTACAAACTTCAGAAAAGGAAACAAAACAAAGCGTAAGGAGACTTAATCAAACGGAGGAGACGATGGATGCATTCAATAGGTAGCGTAAGAGTTTAACGGAAATAAAAAATCCGGGTGCAGGCAGATTTGACAACAGATGCGTCAGAAACAGGTATGGGATCATACTATCCCAAATTCCCGATAAAGGGCAGGAAAGATTGATTTCTGCATTTAGTAAAACTTTTACAAGCACCAAAAGAATTATTCGGTAAGAAACAAAGAATTGCTGGCAGTAGTGAAAAGTATAGAACACTACAGACACTATTTATTGGACAAAGAGTTCCTTCGGAAAACAGACCACAAGCATGAACTTATCTGTTGGAAACAAAAAATCCAACAAGTGGACTACTTAGATGGGACATAAAGCTACAAGAATTCAAATTTATAGTCGAATACTTAAAAGGAGATGTGGCAAAAATCACAATGGAACCAATTTAAGAGTTTCTAACAATACTTGAATGACTATCTCAAACAGACAATCATATCCTAAACCAAGTCACACATCATTTGAATTATTGGTGTGATAATCAGTGTTCATTGTGGCTTATCGTTTCTTTATTGATTACATCATATCCGTTTCAAAAAAATAGAGATAAATTTAAATAAGTATGTTCCGTAAACAAAATTATACAGTACAAGAGTTAAAGAACACCAATAAACCCTTCACGACAAAGTCAACACCTGGAGAGTATAAAGCAACTGACGGTAACAGTCAAATTAATACAATCAAAATGGACCGTAGAGATGATGAGTTAATCAGAGAAGTAAAGGATGTAATAATAAAGGAATATCATATTATCCGGGACATTATTCGTCAAGCACATGAAATTTGAAATGTCAAAGCGATATAGATGTCCAGTGATGTTTTCATAGATTGAATAAGCGTGTAAAGCCTGCTTGGCATGTAAATAAAATTGTAATTTTCTGGTAAATACTAAAAATAAAGAGTGGCGCGCCAAAATCGCAACGTTATTCTTCCCGAAGGGGGTGGTTTCGAGGTTCATTGTCCGCTTTTTTTATTTCACTTATTTATGGAAATTTAAATACTACTAATTAAACTAAACATTTATTTTTTATAGACCTTTTCTCCTCCACAAAAACTTAGCTTTTTGTAACCACTACGCCATGAACGATGAAAATTTAAATAAAATTAAATATTTTTTGTTGAAAAAAAATTAATATACAAAGATACAGTAACGGAGATCTTAAAATTTTATTCATGTTAATTTGATTTTTATTTTTTTATAAAGAGCTTTAATGTCTAACTAAGAACAATAATGTAAATACATCTGAGGAATATGATATCCTAGTAAAGATTCTTAAAAATGAGAAAGTTGAATTCAATAGCACATAAAAAGACAGGATTGTTTAAACTTGTGAACGACAAGCTTTATTGCAAGAAAAACGAACTTGCTACTAACAAAAAGGTTTATTCGATTGATCAAACCGAGGAAATGACCATAGATATAAAAAATCTACAAGGAGTTAACCATTGCGGACAAAATCGTATGGAAGACATGTGTAAAAAGCTTTTGTACCCTAGTCCTAGAATGATTGGGTGATCTGTTGTTATGAGTTGTGTTTCATATGCGCAAGTACAAACTTTCAAACCAAGTTGTAGTTTGAAAAATATCCAAGCTAAGAAACCTTTGAGGGTGTACGAATGGGACCTACTTGATCTTTCAAGGTATTCAGAAGCCAATCAAGGATATAAGTGGATTATGACAAACATAGATTGTTACTCAAAATATGCCTATGCTATTCCATTGTACACCAAAACGGGAGAAGAGTTTGTAGCAGGCTTTGAAACTATTGTTAATATGTTTGGTCAATCTGAGATATTACTTACCGACAACGGTTGAGAAATTAAAAATTCAAACATGGATACTTTTTGCAGCAACTATAGAATTAGACAAGTACATGCTGCTCCCAGGCACCCCTAGTCTCAGGGCCAAGTCGAAAGATTTAAGCAGATTCTAAAAACCCCTTTTCTAAAGGGATGTATGATCCTGCGAATTCAAATTCTCCGAATAAAAACTGGGATGGCACATTAAATTCAAAGGTTTATGAATATAATATATTTCCTTATTCTGCAACAAAAAAGTCGCCTGTTGAACTGATTTTTAAAATGTCAGGCTTTAATAGTCTAGACTATAATGATTAACTTTGTGATGAGTCGAATGTAAGCGACTTAAAACAACATTTAGAGATCAAAAGGCGCGTTCTAACTTTTAAAGAAGAGACATTTGAAACCCCAGATTTTGAGTTGGTTAATCAGGTTGTAGAAAATAACAACAGCAATGGTTCTCCCATCGGAATACAATCTTCTGGGTATTGCATGGTACTACAAATATTGAAGCAGAAGTCGAAACGTAGATGACTACAGAAATGCCTTGCAGCGAGTCACATTTTTAGAAATATCTCTAGAGAATGAAAAAAATCATTCAAAGAAAACAAAAATCGAAACAGTCGATGTTGACGATAATGTTCTGGTTAAAAAGACTTTGATATCAATGCAAATATAAAAATATCCTTTTGATTCGAATTTTCTTACCTATTTTTTCATTAAACATACGATTCGTTTTGTGAAATTCAACATTCCGATGATAAAAAAGAAATTGTGCTGTTAATGAATTAAAAAAAATAGACTATATTTTATATATTTTCGTACGTCGCGTCAATGGCATAATGAAATCTTTTTAAAAACTTTCACCCCTCAAAATGAAAAGAGAAACAGTTTACAAATAGTGGTTGTTGTAAATAATAAGTTAAGGGTAATTTATTAAAAAAATTTAAATCTTTTCACAACACACCGGCTCTAAATCGCTTGAAATTCCTTCACCCCCTTCTCTAACCTGATCAGCATGTCTTTTGATGATTCTGCCATTTTCCAACCGCACCTTGTAAGTATCAAAGTCCAGACACTCGATGATAACTCTTATTTTATCAAACTTAGTTGGCCTTTGTATTTATGAATTTCATCTTTCACAAGAACAGAGTCGTTAGTCTTGAAAACTTTAGTTTTAACCCTGATACTTTTATTTATATTGTCAGCAATTGTTCTCCTATAAACATTTTCTCTTGTAAGATTCCAATATGATGGGTTTCCTGCTTCTTCAGGTGACATTTTGATCTTTGTATGTGTTACTCGATTATAAGCCATTATAGCCCGAAGTACTCGATGTGCCAATGATCTCTTATGTGACTGTTTATTGACAGTTTCTAGTATCGTTTTATTTAATCGTTCTATTCTTCCATTTGATTGGTGATGATGAGGTGTGATGAGATGTCTTTTAATCCCCTTCTATACACACCACCTTTCTATTTCTTTTGCAGAATCCGAGACTAGCGTCTTTATTGGTATAACCATGTTAACTTCTTGAATGAATTTCATGACGTGCTTTGTCTCTCTACTTTCAATGACCTTTGCACAACCATATCTCGTAAAATAATCGATGGCTGTAATTATATATTTTCCTTGAATGGGACCTATTTTGTCCATAGAAACCTTCTCTTTCATTTCAAATGCTCCTATATCTCAAACTCGCCCAACCCTAATTGGGTTATATAAATTACATTTTAGACATTTGGCTAAGATTTTTCTGCAAGTATCTTCTGAAATTTTGTCTCTATTGCAACGATTGTACTCCTCTGTAACCACTTTATCTCGCCTGTGTACTAAGTCTTCATGTAACTATATTATCTTACTATCCCTAGTTTTAGAATCCAATTCATCTATTTTCGCAACTGTTCTATCATTAACTAATCTACTTAGGCCGTTCACATAGGGAATCATCTCACCTGGTTTGTATTCCACTTTAAAACTAAACTGCTGAATTCTTTCGATCCTTCGTGTTATTCTAGCGGATTTAATTTCACCTTTGGCGTTTAAAGCTTTAAGAGCTATATGATCCGTTACTAAAGTAAATTCTCTGCCCTTTAAGAAGTATTCAAATTTTTCCATTCCCGTAGAGCTGCAAGCATTTTCTTTTCACTTATGCTATAATTTTTCATGATCTACAAGTGTTCTTGATGCATACATAATAGGCATTTTTGAATGTCTATGAAGCTGGCTTAGAATTGCTCCTAAGCCCACGTTTGATGAATCCGTCTCTAAATAGATGGCTTTGTAAAAATCTGGTTGATATAAAATCTTCTCACTTAGAAGATCGGCTTTAAGCTGGCTATATGATAATTCTTGTTCTTCTGTCCAAATGAAATCTTTGGTTTTCTTTAAAAGCCTAGATAAGGGCTCTGCTTTCTCGGCACATTTATTAATAAATTTTCTATAATAATTAACGGTTCCTAAAAACCTTCTCACATCTTTTGCACTTTTAAGTTGCTTCAAGTCTCTGATCGCCTGCCCATTGTCTAATTCAGAGATAATTTTATTGCCAATTAACTTATGTCCCAGAAAAGTTATTTCTTTCTTAATTCTATTTTGTCTTTATTGGCTACTAATCCATTCTTAATTAGTTTTCTTAAGACTCGCTTAAGTTCTTCATCATGCTCTTCTTTTGTATTTCCAAACACCAGGATATCGTCTAAATATACAGAACAAGACTTGTCTATTTACTTATCTAGCACTTGGTCCATCAACCTTTGAAAAACAGCATTAGAATTCTTAAATCACATGGGCATCCTTGTCCATTCGTACAGCCTGTTTTTGATTCAGAAGGCCGTCTTGTGTCTATCATCAGGATGTAGCGGAATCTGATAAAATCCATCTTTTAAATCTATTTTTGTCTTATATCTCTTTCCATTAAGTTTGTATAGCATTTCCATCATGTCGGCCAATGAATATTTATCCAGAATGACCAAGTTGTTTAATGCCATGAGATTTGCAGTCAGTCGTATTTTCCCATTATTCTTAACAACCGGCCTTGCTCTATTTAGCCACTTATAATTGGATGGAGTTATGTATCCTAGATTAAGTAATCTCTGCACTTCGAGTTCTACTTTTTCCTCTATGGCTTGTGGATTTTTTGCCAGGGTTGTCACTACTATTTCATCTGGACGGGTTGTTATCCTGCATTCATAATTTTTAACCCGTCTTTCCCCCTTTCGCATAAAATCTTAACCAGTCTATCTATCACATCTATTTCATCCACTCGATCTGTTTTCCTATTTTCTTTTCTCATCCACTCTTTTCCAAGGATGATTAGATTATCCTTCCTAGGCGGTAGAACATATGCCATTGCATTATGTTCATTACCTTTATAACTGAAGTTAGTGACCTCTTCATGAATTAAAAATGTCGTATTAGACGTCTTAGTGTGGTTCATGAGTCTACCACACTGTCAATATGTTTATATTCATACATCATTGTTTACAATTGATCAGGTTAAACTATATAAGCAATTATGCGCCCAACCCCTAATCGAGAATGAGTGAAATAAATCCTTTTGCCTTGAATCCTGACGAGAACTTGTTTAATTCTAACAAAAAATTCTTTTAAGCACGTAAATATTTCCAACGGCTGCAATAATCTCTTTGGTCTTAATCCTATCTTCATAAGGAGTGTTTTCGTTACGTAGTTATCTATCTCACCCGTATCTAGTAAACAGAAAAGTTTAAACCCCTTCATATAAACGTAAGTTTCTTTATTCAATAGGTCATCCTTATCTATCATTGTCGTAGTACAGGAGTCAGATACATCATGTCTCTCAAGGATTACCTCGTAGCGATTGGTACATCACTCTGATGTTCTGAATCTAAAGGGTTATTTGATTGTGATATCAGTTATAAGACATTATCAATAAATATAAATAGTGTACATGCTCGAGGAGGATGGAAGAAAACAATCCTTTTATGCTTAGTTCTGATAATCAGATTAATCTGTTTATCTTTAGAATTTCTTGAACTTCTATTTTTCTCACCTTCAGTGTTTGTACGTCTCTCTTTTTCTTTTTTCTTTAACCTACGCTGATAACCTTCCTCTAATATCTTATTAGGCTCTCTAATGTTTCTTAACAATGTGTCTGTATTTGTATTATGGCCTATAAGCGCATTTTTGACAAGATCTCTGTTCCTTTAAATTCCATTTCTGAATACACCTAGAATCATCTCATCCCAGGTTTTAGTTCTCTTCCCCCTATTCTCAAACGTTTCAAGAATTCTAAAGGATCTTCATCATGTCTCTGCCTCTGGGCGAATGCCTCCATCAACTTCCCTTTCCAATCATCATAACTTAGTGATGCTCTCTTTGTCGAAAAGTTCACCTTATGCCATTCAATTATCGTGTCTTCCGAATTCTTTAGAATAAATTTTATCTTCCCGAACTCTTTAGCATCTGCCCACTTATCTTCTAGTTCAAGCCTATAAATATCGTTCCTAATTTTCTTATACCTTTCTTTATATTTATTTGTATCGTTTTTAGACACTTCTTGTACATTACTCAGATTCTCCACCATGTTTTAAATTATAAATTAAGGGTAATTTATTGAAAATTCTTAAATAATTTCACAACAGTGGTGTTAAGAATGTTGTCAGCATCAAAAACGGATGTATTGAGAAACCTAAGACAAATTGACCTTCTAAAATCTAAACAAACATGCCCTTGATGCAATAAAGAGATAAGAACTAAAGATTTGCCAGATCACATAGACGGTCAAGTCTGGGCGTGTATTACCTTTCAATCAAACGATTATAAGACCGCCATTTCTGTCAGACAAAATTCCTTGTTTTTTTGACTTTGGATTATCGTTTCAATATCTCTTTCTTTTTATTTACTGCTAAGCTTCATCAAAAAACATAGTAGATGTGTGCAGAGATTATTCTGTTTCAAAGCCAACACTCGTTAAGGTATATGACTTACTACGTTCTGTGGTTTTGCGTTACTTGGAATAGATCCTGTTAGACTGGGAGAACCTGGTATAATATGTCAGATTGATGAATCCGTGTTTTTTCATAAAGTAAAGCACCTCGTGCGCAAATAAGTGTTTACGGTATTGTTGACACAAGCACTGGTCCTTCGAATGCTATATGCAAGTTGTGACCGACAGGTCAGCAGCAACCTTGTTGCCAATTATTCAAAGGGTTTGTAGGACTAGGACAATTATTCATTCTGATATGTGGGTCCGATATAGGAAAATTACAAACCAAACAGTAAACCACAAGCTACATTTCGTAAATCCTACGTCAGGAACACATATATAAGGCCGTCGAATCATTTTGAAATGTTCGAAAATCTAAAATAAAAACAATAAAAGGTGTCAAAGCAGAAAAACTAGACAAATATCTAAAGGTGTTCATGTGGAAAGGTCAAAACAGAGATTTTGAATTTGAAAATATCTTAAGATTATTGAGGGTTGAAGATAATTAAAAATTTATTTTATTTTTATGTACAAAAATATTTTCAGGGGGGAGGATAATTTACTTGGTCCATATTTTTTTTACCCCTATTTTACACAGTTGTCTGTAAATTGAACGTGTCGCGCCAATGGCGCGACACACAAAACTATAGAGACAACGCAAGAAAATAGATTGTGGGAAGTGGATCTCATAGGGGGATGGACGACAATGGAAGTAACAAGTTTATATTCATCGGAATAGGACACTTCTCAAAGTGGATAAAGACAAAGATAAACAAACATAAAACAGGTATGAAAATAGTCAAGCTATTGAATAATTAATTTATAACAAGCATGGAAGCCCCACGGAATATTTATCTGACAGTGGCTAGAGGTCCGTAATAAGCCGTTAAAGGCCTTATAGAGAAACATATATTAACATAGATGTATGAATATTTTTATTATAGTTCTAACCTACACTAATGTTGAAATAGTCTCTGACATGGTTCTCTTAAAATATTTTAGAATTATCAACCCCATGTTTTGTTCCAACAATGGGCTTGGGCATATGAATCCCTTTCCACCATCAAATCACAGGTGCGGTAGAGAGAGAGCATCCAAACATTTATTAACAGAGCTATTGGAAAATATTTTTTGTTTTCAAATATGGCAGATTACTGAATTAAACATCAAGAAGAACTTGTTCCAACCGAAATATGGTTGTCTAAGAAAGAGAGTCACGGAAAGAAAAAGAAAATATTTGAAAGATACAGACAGCAGATTGTTAAAGCCAAAAATCACAGCTAACAAAGACTTTAAAGTAGGAGAAAAGGTGCACATATTCTGAAATCCTCAAAAATAAGATGGATGCGAACGGGCATGCGGGGTTGAGATAAAGAAGAAGATTTCGGAAGATGCATGACTAGTTAGCAAGAATAAAAGTACAATGAGGGTAACAAAGGGCACATTAGGTTGGAAGATTGACAAGAATTTCGTGACACCGCCACCCGACGAACTTACTGATAAAACTAATCAACAATCTGTTACCTCTATCAATTAATTTATCACAACAAAAAACATAACTATAGGCACCCAGGGAGTGCATGTTGGAACACAACTAATAAATTACATTAAATCTAACTCGCCTTCATTTTACAACAATTATAATATCGTTGATAACTTTACTTTCATTCAGAGATGCATGTCTAGAGAAAAAATAAAAGGATGATAATAATGATTAACAAAGAAAATATAGGCCATATGAAATATACAGAGACCTGGCACACGGACGGTACTTTTAAAAACTGGAATTTGATTTTTGCAAGGTCTACATCATATATGCTTCCATATATGTAAAAGTTTATCCTCTTTTATATGCTCTACTAGACCGGAGGAGCAAAAATCAATACATAGAATTTTTGGAATTCGTAAAAGATTTGATCAAGCCATTAAAATTAACAAGAAAAGATGTAGACTTTGAAAAGTCTTTAATAGAAGCATGTGAATTGTTTTCCTTAAAGTATTAGTAGAAGGTTACTACTTTCATCGGTCACAGATGGTTCTAAAAACTTAAAATATACTAGATGTTATGTTCTGTTTCTATCATTTAACGATTTTCGAGACCTATTCAAAATGCTACTAGCATTGCCTTTTATACGAAATGAGCGATTGATTGTTTAATATTAACGACAAATTCAGTGAAGATTGTGATCAGGACAAATTTTGGTATATTTTGAAGAAGATTTTATATATATATATAAAGAACAAAAAATCGATTTTTCTGCATGGAAAGTTTATTGCCAAATCATGCAGCACCTTCTAATAATTAATAACAGTGCAGAGACGGTTAACAAACGTCTAGGGAATGTATTTCTAAACGCACATACATCTTCGACCCTATTTATATAAAAGTTGCGGATTGGGGTCTTTACCTATACACAAGAGATCAATTTGGACTTTCTTCCATTATATCTAAGGCGAAACCCAAATCCAACAATGCTAGTTCTAAAATGAAAACAAGTATGAAAATATTTGAAACGCTAAGTGACGAACAAAATATTATTTGTGACCTTTTTTTCTCAAATAAATACAGTTTGTAACAAAAAAAACGCAATCGCAATAAGACATAAAAAGTGATGCACAAAAAAGAGAGTAAATGTATTTAATACATTGATTTATATTTGTAATTTTTCTGTGGGAACATTTTTATGTGAAAATGTTCTTAATGTTGATTGTTAAGAAAAACGTTTTTGAGTTGTAACAAAAAAACGCAATTTTTTAAAAAAGTATAAAATTTCTTGTCACAGGCGATGGAGCCACCCCCGCCATAGAACCAGCTCTCCAGAAAGACTGCTGAATAACGAAAATCAGAGTCAATCACAATACTTATAATGTTGTATTTAATTACAATAAGTAGTTTTATATTTTTCTTTGTATTTTTAATAATAAAAAATATTTTCAATGAAACTTATTATTAAAAATTTTTAGATGCCCAATGAAAAT